>CAEFZX010027315.1:0-22290 GCA_903066825.1 Alfaro cultratus | reverse complement strand
TAGTGACTCGACAGACTACAAGTTCTTTAAATACTCTTCAGGTCACCTGTCAGCCACCAGACTCCACCTATGTGAACCACGTCTTAAGTTTCATTATTGTTATTAGTCCAGATTTTAAAAAGGTGTATCATCAGTTGGCGTGACAGAAAATGACAGCAGCACACAGGAATGATTAGTCTAATGCTTTGCTCCTTTGGGTATTTTTCAAAAATTGCTGAAAAGATGCAGAAGAAAAACTGTTTCACTGGTAAAATGTTTCAAAATAAAATTTGTTGGTTGTGATTAGGGAAAAAACAAATCTGCAAATGGTTGAGATGCTGGACTAAAAAGTTACATGCTGTAAAAAAAAAAAAAAGGTCTTAACTTATAAATACCAGCAGCCACACTTTTACCGTATACATGGATTGTATTTTACTGTATAAATTCAGGAAAGTGACTAATAGCTAACAAATAAACAGCAGAAAGTGTTTTGACAACATGGGATAAATGGCCTAAAAAATGCGAATATTAGATATTGATTTTGATCATTTATTTCAACACTGTGCCATCCATATGGTTATCAATCACCGTTTGTTCTGTTTTTGATGTTCGTTACCGTTTTACTGAACATGTAGATATTTAGCTGATGAGAGACAGAAAAGATTGAATGAATTCTAGTTTCCTCCAACAATCGAACATCTACCAATATTTGTGTCTTGATAACAAAGTCTATGATTGCAAAACACACATTTAAAGTGAGATACTGTGTGAGGCAGGTATTTACTCTGACAACCTATTTCTCAGAAATCACCTTAGGATGTTTCATCTTACTGTAAAATAACATGGCTTACAGTAACTGCAGGAGAATATCGAGAAAAAGAAACCTATGTGAACACAAACTGTATCTGTTATATATTATTTTACTCATGCTTGAAAAGCAAATATTAGTCTGATTATTGATTCAGAGTTACAGCCAAATATTTTAGAAACTACAATGACAGGCAATTTTCAGGCAGGAAAAAACAACAGTGTTTTATAGTGAGAAAAGTTAACTCAGCATGTTATAAACTCATGTAAAGTTGTAAATGAGACTGCTTGGTAAAAACAATACATATTATCATTTCAAAAGAAAAAATCTGGACAGTATTTCTGTAAATATTTACACCAAAACTGGTTGTTGCCCTTTCTATTCAGATAAATGACCTGTTTCCCCTTGTAGTCAAGCAATATGTGAATAACAGCTGTAAGAAGTGAAACTATGCAAACTGCCTCTACTTGATTCCATGAGAAGTTTTGTTAATATAATTGTATTACTTTAGAAGCATGTGTTGCATAGTTTAAGTCTCACATGCAGCAACATTTTGCAGAAAAACTTTCAGCAGATTATGGGTTGTCACTTAGAAGTCTTCTTTTTAGCATTTCAGGAAAAGCTCAAGCCACATCCCAAGTCGCCATGTTGAGGGAATATTTCATCAAAGTGGTTCCAGGGATTGCAATGTGTGAAGAAAAACACTGATGCCTTACCGCCAGGACAAAAATAGCTTCAGACAACAAAGGGTTTCTTTGTTGTTTTTTTTGAGAAAGCTGAGGTTTATTTTGACGGGACATTAAATGTGAATTGGTAAAGACCTAGCATGGCCATTGCCCTCCTGTGAAACTCCACTCGAAAATATTCTTGCTTACTGCACAGTATTACTACAGAAACTCTTACAGATTAGTATGATCCAATTACATTTTATAGTTATGTCTTTGATTATTACACACATGGTCACAAACACAATTATGAGCCAGAAACAAAAAATCATCATACATCTATCATATATATATAATTTATTTTATCTATCACTGTTGTGTTTACAGATTATTTTTACCAAAAAAGAGAAGCAAACAAAAGAAAAATGTCACATACAGACATTCACATTAACTACATAACACCAACTACAGATAATCATAGTCATATTCTTGGAGCTCTATCACAGCCCAGATGTCCTCAATTTCCTTTTCAAAAGATTTCTTTCCTTCAGAAAAGCTAGTTTTCTTCTCAACTAAAAAGTTTATGATGACATCCTTGAGTTCTCGCAGAGACGAAGAATTTTTGGTTGCTGTTATCAGTTGTTGCAGAATCGGATAAAGTTCCTGAATTTGCTGTTCGAAATAGATTTCCACCAATGTAGCTTCACTCATGAGTTGTGCCTGGAAGAAATTAATTTCATTAGACAGGGAGCATTTGATTAACAATGTAAAATGACAAATTATGTTGAATATAGTATGTCAGCTATACAGCCAACAAACCTTTTTTTTGGCTGCTTGTTTTATTCCACCCTGGAAGTATTCATGTAGAATATCCTGAAATTTTACAAAAGAAAGAACTTTAAAAAGAAACAAATAACACTATAAACTTAGAATTATAATTTGAAGACTTTATTTACATAAAAATTACATTAAAAAGCTGAAAGTGAAGCTTATTTATTTGTTTTAGTTTTACTAAGATATATTCCTTAAATTCCTTATTTTTTTACCCCCATTATTTTTATACATTGTTCCCTCTGTTTTACACGAAGGTTGACAGGTACACACATTGATGGAAACATAGAAACTTGGATTTTAAAAAAATGGCATAGAGCTTTATTACCAGAGATTTTTCATGAACCAGTGAGTTTGAGAGATTGATCAGAGCCAACAGACTGAAGAGGAGCAGCAGTCCTGTGGTGGGTCTAACACGGATGACCATGATTACTGGAATAAAACACATAAAAGTTTATGTAAAATTAATTAAAGAACATCTGAGCTGGATCTTCTAAGTCTCTGTTAGCAATGTTATATAGGAACGTTAATTGTTCAGTGACAAACCTTACCTGCTAGATGAATGACAGATGAGATGAAGTACAGATAAAAACAAAACTAGTGACTAGACGGAGCAGACTGCTTTAAATATTCTTCTGGTCACCTGTCACCTGACGGACAGTTAAAAACCAAACTAATCACTAACCACACCACAACTGTTTTATGTACTCTTCAGGTCACCTGTCAGCCACCAGACTCCACCTATGTGAACCACGTCTTCAGTTTCATTATCATTATTAGTCCAGCTTTTGAGAAAGTGCATCATCAGTTGGCATGACAGAAAATGACAGCAACACACAGGAATGCTTTGCTCCTTTGGGTATTTTTCAAAGAAACAAGTAAATAATAGACAATTTTATTTAAACATGTTTTTTACATCCCTAATTTAATTATACCCCATTCTACAATTAACAAAAATATAGCAAAAACTAGAGTTTCTGACTTAAAACACATTTTGTGTTAATGTTATACTTTACATTTAAGTTTGCACTCAGTATCCCAGAAGTGAACAAGCGTGAGGCCTGGTAAGATATTTAGCGGCATAAACCAAACATGTCCACACAAAAATCACAAGTATTTTTAAAAAAAATTTTGTTCACAGGGGAGGAAGTTGGAAAGGCATGTGCAGCAAAATGTTTTTCAACATCATAAATCTGCTGACCAACCACATCTACCGCATTGTAGACGTGAAACAGAAATTTGGCTCTGCATGTGCTCTTTGTTTCTGGACATGAAGCTCCAAGCAAAATGTTTCATTTTAGCATTCAGTAAGAAATTATATGAACAAATGTTTTCATTTTTTTTCTCCTTCGGTGAAGGGAATGCTTTTCTGAAATTAGTTTCTTCATATTTTCATATTGCATGGATTGTACTAAGCAAGAAATGTGAGACAAGACTCACATTGTGTAATCTGATAGCAAATGGGTATTTTCCAGTGCTGTTAAATTCCAGGGTGTGTGTGTGTTTACATACACACACAGAATACAGGTGTGAAGTTTCTATTCTCTACGTTTTTCAGTTCCAAGAAATACAGTAGCTCCTGGCAGTTTCATCTTACAGGAATTTAACCACATTTTATGTCGCTGCATAAGTAAAACAGAAACTGATGTGAGCTAGGCGCAGTAACGTGACTGTTTCTGATATTTCACACCATCCATGATCAGGACTGAAAACTGAAAAGTAGCCAAAATGGTAAAACCTCAACCAATTGTTGACAAAGCCATTGACATTAAAAGCAATAGCAGTTTATAATGATTTGAAATAATTGAAAAAATAAAATTTGAAAGGAAGAGTAAAAATGTAACTTTTATTTTCATCCCAAATATGTAATTCAGACTTCATAATTTAATATAACTGTGGGTTCTGCAAGGCCTTGCAGCTGCTTGTTGTGTGAATATATGTCACCATAACTTATTTATGGTTCTGGTTATTAGTTCCAATAGCATGGTTATGTTCAATCACCATGACAAAGTCATTAAAGCCAATATATAAACAGGTGTTACATCTAACACCAACAGGTTACTGTGCAACAGATGTATTTCACTTACATGTTGTCTCTATTGCTGTAAAGCAAAACTGAAAGACGTTCCGTGTGAATTTCATAAGAGGCAGGACACAAACGGAGGCGAGACATAAACAGGAAACCTGAGGGATACTTAAGAAATGTTTGGAGTAGGATTTAGTCATTTCTTCTGTTGGCATCTGAAAAACAGCTCTTCTTTCTCTGATCCAGCTGGTAAGATGTGTTATAACATTGAGATTTGTTTAAAGAGCAACATTTCACTTCTAGTATTGTGTTATTAATTTTACAAAAATGTGTTCAGTGTTTTAATTTCCAGGAAAATGGCAGCAGCAGACGTACCTGGAGCCACCAAAGGACTGGTTCTCATCTTCACTCTGTTCACACTGGTTCACGTCACACTCTCACTGGAAGCAGAGCAAAATCTGGTAAAAATAAATACTGTAAATAAATTATGTTTATCGCTCAGGTTTTCTTTTGATAGACAAGGTTTGGTCATTATCAGGCAAGGAATAATACAAACACATTTAGCACAATAGCTGAACAAATACAGAACTTTGAAACAGAAAAATAGTGTAATTTTAAATGTTTTACTTTTAGCTCAACATCGAGTTGACTTGTTTTTGAAAATATTTTTTTCTGCTTTCAGAGTATTTTTTTCCGCTTTCAAACAATAATGATTGAAATTCGCTTTGTATTCAAGCCTGTTATGAGCAAACTCTTACTGAGCGATATGCATTAGTAGATCACAAATTTTTTCTGTAATTTTGCAGAAAATTCTCACAAAATACTATGAGGGTGGACTGGATGAAGCAGCCAAAAAGAAGGTGGGTCACTGGGCTTACAGCATTGTGTTTAAATGTGATCAGTTGATAATATTTATTCAATAAAAAAAATAATTGAGTCTGCATTTTACATGGAAATTTTTTTGTCCAACAGGCACAGCTTGACGATGGACTTACACGTTTTGTAGACGATTTTCAGGAAGATGTTGACGAGATTTCTCTTGTTGTAAAGCAACTGAAAGTCATAACAGAGAAGAACTCTTACCTGAGAGAACTCCCTACAGTAGTCGTTAACTTTTTAAATAAAAGGATTCAACAGGCCAATGATGATGTAAAGGCTTATAGAAAGGAAATTCAGGACGTCTGGACCTTCATAAACCACAAAGAAAACAATCTTAGTGAACTTTAAAAGAGCTTATCCTAAAATCCTAAAATGAAATTCTTTCTCTTCTGTTTTGTTATTAAAAAATCAAGAATAAATGACAAGTTGTATGTTAGATGATCAAGGTGTTCCTTGCCAGTTTGTGATTCTATTTCTTTGTAGTAAAACTAAATATAAGCTTTAAATTAAAACTGAAGGATACTGATCTGAAGAATTGCTTGGCATTGGGTTTTGTATTTCTTCTGGTCTGTCCATCAATGCAGAAAGTTCAAAAATCAAAGCAGGTCAACTTCATACACAAAGTTAAGATACAAGTTTGGGATAAATTATATGCAATGCAATAATGTGATACTTTGTAATTTTACTTTTCTGATTACCAGTAAAGATGTCAATAAATCAAGGTTGAGTTCAATTTAATCTTGCAGCTGATTTTTGTCTCATTATGTTGGAGATGCAAAACAAAAGGGAGGGAAACTGGAGATCAAGATGTTTTTCAAATTCTGAATAAAAGTAAAGAAGGCCTGATGTCAAAGTTACAAAAACGGTCATTCCCGTACCCAAATGTAGAAATGGTTTTACCTCAGAGACAACTTCTAACTTTGAGTTCATCGTTTCTACCCTATAATGTGCATTGTTGTTACAGGAGAGTTTACTGTAGCGCCTGACGGAAGAAAGATCTCCAGGGAAATGGAGTAACCCTCCACTTTCATTGGTTTTACCTTGTTTACACTGTAAACTGATGGGTCAATAAAATTACCCTCCAATTCAGGATTCAATCTATCTAATAAAACTCAACATTGTCACAATTCAGTGTTTAAAATATGGAAAATCCTGAGCGACCTCTTAATGAGTCTTCAGTCAGGAGCTTCTTCAGAGCCGCTGTAATACTGACTGCTACTCTTTGAAGAAAGGTATGAGTAACAATAACATGTAATTCTCCTTTGGAATAAATAAAGTTTTTGTTTTAAATGAATTTGAATTGAACTCAGAACACCAAACGTACTTTAATATCGGACAAACATAATCCGAGTAAATATTTCATTTAGAAATAATTACATTTTGTGATATTTAATGATTTCAGAGAAAAAAAATAGGAAGATGTAATGACAACACAACTCCTTTTTTATTATAAAACACATGACAAAGAAAACAAGACATTTAGATTGAAATCCACTCACAGAATGAGGTGACGGTGGCTCTGAGTTAAAAAAAGGTCCATTCTTTAAGACATCATTTGAGAGACGTTCGACTTGTTTCGATAATCTGGAAAGCGGGTCGGCTCCCAAACACTGACAGGAATCTGACCCTGAATCTGTGAAGCTCTAGGGAACAACAGTCATGTTGACAGGGACAGCCCTGTCTTTGGTTCTCTAGTCTCTGACAGTGACATCTCTCTGTCTCTGGGGCCCAGACTGGTGCCAGAACTGGGCCCTGCGTGGCTCAGCAGTCCTTTGGTGCGTTTGGATCCATCAGGGTGTGCGGTATGAGCGGTGCGACCACAGAGAGAGAGAGAGAGAATTAGTGACACCTAGTTACAGAGAAAGGAGCTAAAACTGAAGTGCACTTTGCCTTTTCAAGTTCCATCAATACAGGTGAGTGACAGACAGTACGACAACAAAATATGGCTTTTCCACGTCTACGCAGGAAGGCATTTCATCTTTGATTTCCTGCTAACATTGGAATTACATGACGACTGACTTTCATGTTCACATCAGTTATTTACATTTTCCATTTACATCCAAACAATGTAAGCTGTGGCTCTCCTGAGCGTTACAACAGTGGTGTATAACACGCTTATATTTTCTACGGTGCGCTTCAGTCCATTCATAGAAGTCCTCTGAAGAGACTTTGACTCATATTCTCATAGATCTCTAGTCTCTCTCTTCATGCCACAGCTCCCATTCAAAGGCATTTGGCAGTACCTAAAGTGGCATTCAGTTTATTTGCAGATTGCAGAATGTTTTCCTTCATATTGAGCTTTCTTCACACGGAGCAAGAGGAGCTTGAAATTCCGACAAACTGACGAACTCGTCCTCTAGTCCTTTCTTCCTCGCTCCCAGCAAATCATCCACTCCATTTTCCTCCCCCGCCTCCTTCTCTCCCAAATCTGGCCGCCCCCAGTCCCTCGTCCCCGTCCTGCCCCCCAGCGCGTTCGCTACTAGGATCTCGGAGTTGAGCTTCAGCCCGCTGCCACTGGTGTCGCAGTTGCTGTACAGAGAATGCCCATTGCTCGGGTTGCTGCTAATCCTGGAGCTGCTGTAGCTGTTAGCATGGGGGCCACCGTTACCCTGACTGCTGAGCAGCGTAGTGGCCGTGGTTGACGTCGTCTTGCCGTTTTGTTTTTCCGACGACCTGAATCCATCCGACACCAGGCTGGAGCTGCTTTGGGACTGCGGCGTTGTCGAGGAGCACAGCAATTTCTGCTCCTTTCCCGATGACAACGAGTTATCGGGAGCGCGATTGCCTGGGAGGGTGCCGTTTTTCCTCTGGTTTAAGAAATAGATGAGAAATCCTCCACATACTAGACCTAAGACGAATAAAAGGACGTAGATTGCTAAGTGATGTCGGTTCCCATCCAGGGCAGACGATCCTCTAGCATTGGGTTCCTCCAGGTTCAGGAAAAAAGCTGCTCGCCGGCAGGGCGTCGGGTCTCTGACGTTAGGTCCTCCCTCCTGAAAGACAAAAAATATATAACTTTCAGGCTTTACTGATTTCCTGCGATAAAGCAAAAAGTGTGACACAAAGCCTTCAGAAGGATTCAAACTCAAGTTCGCATTTTATTTTGTTAAAACTACAAACTTTGTGCAATAGACCAGTGAAAGATTTGTGGAGATGCTAAGTGGAAAAAAAACCATTTTAATTTATATTTTTAAAGAAATCTAATGTTGAAAAAAACTCAGAAGTTCAATTTTCCTATTATTATTGTTATTATTAATATGAATAATAATTATTAACTGTATTAAAAATAATAATTGTTATTATTAATAATTATTATATTTTTAAAATACATTCAATTTAGAGTTCACTGCCAGCCATTCGAGGAACAGTTTATATAAAAGATGTTCTGTTCAGTTCATAATCAATTAATCAAATTTGTTTATGCGATTAGGCAGATTTGATTAGTGATTTGAGTCAGCTTTCTTGCCAAACAGGAAACTTTACATTCAGACATAATAAATATAAATCTAACTGTGCAGGGGTCATTTTGCATTTTCAGTCTCAATATGTGTAAAGCTGCTAGAGACTTATCCCAAATGACTTGCAGCCAAATGTAGTGAAAGGTGATTGGGAAAAGTATTGATTAAGGTCACATTATTTTGATTTTTGTTTGTTTATAAAAATTATCTTGCTCTATCACACAAAGATCAGTCACCATGGATACATTTGTAAGGATCTATGGACACAAAAATAAATCTGTACCTGACAAGTGCAAACATAGTTTCCCAGGTTTTCCTCTGTCACGGTCACCGCCAAGTCAGAGTGGTGCTGCCTGGTGTGTCTGTGGGGAGGATACTCCCAGCTGCAAGGCCGAGGAGAAAGCTGGACACATGGCAACAGGATCTGCAGCCCAGGGGAGACTTTCAGCACCTTGGTGGACGGATTGCATCGTCCTACAGCACAGGGAAGCAGAGAGCTTAAAAACAGTATTTACCACGAGACGTGAAGGTTTGAAAACAAAAAAGAAACCTAATTTAATTTTATGTGACACCTGGATCTACTTACCCGCTTGAGAATCACACCTTTTTAAGGCCTCATCCACAACGTCACCTGAACCAGGACTGGAAGCAGAAAAACAGAGAATCACTCAGATTGTCGGCTAATGTTTGTTCTTCTATTTCCTTTTGTTCAATAACTATGTTTGGTTCATTTATTTTTAATTAGGTGATGTTTTTTTCTTATTATGTTTTCTGACTGTTTGGTCATTCGTTATTATTACTTATTACAAATAAGGACTAACAGAATAAGATAGGTGTAATAGGATGGACCTGTTGTATAGTTAGCTAATTTAGTGACTGTTGCAAACTAACTATTATTAGTCCAATCTAGAATGAGCAAATGAAGAAAAAATAAAGTGACAAAAAGTAATCCAAAAATCTTTTTAGCAAAGGAAAAATCATGAATTGAAACTTCTCAATTTTAAAAATGTGCATGATTTTCTCAGTTTTCTCTACTTTCTGGCAAAATACTGTAAAGTAAAGCGACTAATGCAACACAAAATATATCGATTGGTTGTTTGGGAAAGAAAAAGTGGCAGAAAAACAAAGAATAAAAATCAAAATTTAATTAGTTCTTTGTTTGATGCTTGTCTAATTCCTGATATTTTTAATCATTGCTTGACTGTTTATTGTGGATTATAGTAGTGTGACTTATTCTGGATTTTTTTATAACTGCTCCTTTAATTAGTGCCTCATTAAAATTGATTTATTAATTTTCTTTAGTTTATTTTGCACTTCTTTTTAGTTTATTCTTTCTCTGTGTCTCTTTTCTTTCCTTCTTATATGAGACATTTCACTCAATGTGTACACTTTAAATATACAGTTGAATTACAATGAAGTCTGTCTTATACATTATCCTGTCTTGACTATTTTCAGTGCTGCACGAAGAATAATCTTGATAAATATTTGATGAATGAAGCAAAGCATATACATTATATAAAATGGAAAGCATCAAAGATAATCTAAAAGTCGGCTTTAATACCTAACATAGGGTTAATCTGCCCTAGATTTTCAGCTTCAGACGTCTTTCTGTTGTTATACTCACTCTGTGAGGGTGAATCTGCAGGTTTTGTCCTCTGCGCTCCACTCACAGCCAACTCCTCTGGCTCTGGCACAGACCTCACAGCTGGAGTACAGAGCGCAGCCGTCAGTCTGGACTTTCGCCACCGACTGCGGGCTGCCCACCAGCGCTTGGCCCTGGAAACACAGCGACGCCTTACAGAACCAACACACACTAAAACCAGCAATTTAATTTTAAGATTCATCAAGCTAAATAAATAAATGAAAGGCTGGATGTGAGAGACAAAAGCTAGTGCTTTACCTGATGCATTATAATATTGTTAACAGGCTCCTGGGGTGAGAAAAGAGGAATCTCTTGAAGTAAAGTTGCGTTCTGGTTCGCTACCGCCACCTGGTGGAGCTCCCCACGATCTACAACACAGAAACCAATTAAAATTTAATTGCCTGAATGAATAGTTTAAAATGTAAAACGTAGAAATATAAGCATAGTGACTCAAAACAGTCATATCTTATAAGTTTAATCTCTATTCCTTTCTTCTGACCTGTTCCAAGATGGAGGACGGCTCCTCTCCGGTCCTCCGCCTCGCCCATCAGAGTCACAGCCAGCTTGGTGTATTTAATTCCCTTCCGGACCAGCAGGGGCGCTGCAGTCACACTGTTCTCCATCAGAGGGTGATCCCTCACAAAAGTCAGCACCTTATCAGGAAGTTTCAACGAGGATCCGAATCCCTGAGCCTTTAAGACACTGTTCAAACACTAAACAGTAAAAAAAAAAAAAAAGGAAGAAAGAAAATAATTAAATGAGGAAAAAACAAAATGTATTAATGAAAGCAGAAAGAGCGGTGGAGCTCGGTACCTGGCCTGGTCTTGGTGTGGGGACAGTCTCAGGACTGTTCCAGTTCTCACATGTCTTCTTCAGCTCTTTAAAAGGACCGTCCATCACTTTGCTGATGTCAAACAGACTGAAGACACAAACCGCTGAAATATCATTGGGTTCCCTGGAAAAAAGAAACAAAAAAAAGGGGGCAAGATTACAAAAAATCGTGGTTTAAAGTTTAGAAAACTGTTTTGCCTTACTTGTCTGTCTCACACCATGGTAAAATATTACCTAAAAATTTATGAATTAATACCCAGAAAAAAGGAAGTTACCATCAATTTATAAGTCGGTCACTGCTGTGCAATTTTTGCCCACATATTAAACACTTTTATAAAGCCTATTTTTAGGTAATCGTTTTCTCTGACTGTTCTTACCACTGTGAGGTGAACAGCCCGTAGAAGTGTGTGCTGCTGGGGTCTCCTGGCGAGTGTTGAGCCGTGAAAACGTCTGTCAGGATGTTGTAGCGCTGGCCACTCGCTTTGTCTTCACACACCAGCTGGGCTTTGAGAAAAGTGGTCCATCGTCGCTGCAGAGTCTTCATCCCTCCCACATCAGACTGAACAATCAGACGGCATATATTTACTCCAGCGAAGATAAGAAAGAAATGCAAATAAGTCAATTTCGTCAAATATCTGGGTTACCTTGCAAACCCGCACCACCCTCGGCACTTTGGTGTACAGATCGTGCTCTTTGGCCATCTCAGTGAAGAAGAAGTAGATTTTGTCGTCGTCTCCGGTCGGGTTGCTGTCCGGGGCCTGCTCTATCAACGCCGAGCTCACAAACTCTGGGTCTGAATACATGAATAACAAAAACAAATGTCCAGTAAGGTCATTCACAAGACAAGACATTAAGATTAAATGTGTGCATTTGGGTGCTGGAGAACTTCTGAGCGCCTCACCGTTGAGCCAGTTGATGGATTGCTCGGTTCGGACGCGCTCCTGCTCGGGGCCCGTTGCCCTGGAGATGTCATAGGAAGTTCCCAAGAAGTTACTGGTGGCTGCTGTGTATAGGATGCCATCTGAAGAGAAGAAAGAGAAACATTTATAACAGAGCAGGCTTGGGAAGCATGAATTAAGCCAGTTAAGAACTGATCCACTTGCCTGCCATTACAGCTGTGTAACGCTGATTGGGCTCAAAGGGGCATTTGCTCTTCCCAGTCTCCATCTTCACTGCTCCATCCTCTGTTTTTTCCAAGGTGAAGGAGGGAAGGTGCTGCAGGATGACAGAAAAAACACGACTGGGTGAAACAGAGGTGCCAGTAAGGATCTGGGTGAGCTGTAGATTCAGTGTGAGGTGGTTCTATTGCCACATAAAAATCCATGAAAAACTCTCCTTAGATTTCTATTTGCAAAAAAAGTAGGTAAAACATGTTTTATTTTCTAGGCACCTAGACGTTTTGCATGAAAACTGAATAAAATGCATTTACGTTTGTGTCTGCAATTTAATAACCACCGTTAACTCAAGCAGATAATGACTTGTTTGCAGTCGATTATTCACATGCTGCTGCCTAGAAGTATGAGATGATGGACACACTCACCAGGAATGCACACTGGGGGTCAAAGGCGTAGGAGCCACACACGTAGATGCGACCGTCTTTCAGGAACTCCAGCAGACGGATGTAGTTGTTGCAGTCCGCCTGCAGGGGGAGACAAAGTTACAGAAATCAGTCAGGCCCAAGTTTGACTCCTTGGTTAAACTTCAACATTTTGTAAATATAATAATCCATTCTTAGATTTCTGTGTGAAAACGTTCCATGTAAATATTCATAGTGTATCCCACATTTGAAGATATATTGCAGATTGATGCACAAAGTAAATAAAAAACGAACAATGGTGACATACCTGCATATGTTTTAATATGTTTTAAATATTAATATTTTGGTCTTATAAAAGTTTTGTTTGGGGATGGAAATAACTTTCCTTTTTTCATGATCCAAAAACAATCAACAGCAGACCAACAATGTCTGCTTGTATCTCTTCTGTCTGAAGTGGAAAAATACCCTCATAGCCTCACCTCACTTAGCAGGAAAAGATGACGCAGGTAATTTATATTGAAGTGTGTTTGCGTGTGTAGGTGTGTGTGTGTGTGTGTGCAGCACAAAGACTGCATGTTTTTCTGGATGAGCTCCAGGCCTGAGTCACCTCTTCCCCAGGGAACAGATCCTCTCCCAAACCCAGATCATGTCACCTGAATCAGCCCTCCCAGATAAACCTGCACCAGCCGCCACCGCCATGCTGGTTCAGCTCCGTAGGAGGCCCAAAATACCCTCCACTCATTAAATACAGCCTCAAATCAGGATTATGAATTTAATGTGGCACTTGAAATTAACACAACAATGAGACTATTGTTACTCTATTCAGTTTTAATGACTAATTCTATGATTTCAGCCTTTTACTAAATGAAGCTGCCAGATGGAATAAGATATTCCTTAACTCATGGGTTCGTTGTAGGCATTTTTCAGTCATATGATGAATAAATAGATCAAATTAATTTGGAAGAAAATCTATTGCATCTGGCATTTCCATATTCATAATCTGTGTTTAGTAAAATCCTGCAGCAATGATTTAAATTTTACCAGTTCAGCCAATAGGACTTGCATTATTGGTATTCACTTGGTGATTTGATCATCAATGATGAGCTGAACTCATCAGCGTGTTACATTAATTTGGGGGGGTTAATGATGCATCTGACTTGTTTTTTCCATGCTGGAAAGACTATTGGAAAAAAAATTAAGAGGCCACTGAACTGAACCCCATTGAAAACCTCCTGGTTTCTCCACCAAATATTAATTTCTGAACTGAGTTAAAACATCAGTATTGTTGTTTCTAAGTGAATATGAACTTATTTGAGGCCTGAAAGAACTGCATCTTTTTGTAATTCTGTCGGTGAATCTTAGAAAGAGACAATAAAAGCCCAGAAATATAATGCTATGGGTTAGCTTAGGAAAGCTGCTTGAGAAGAGGGTTTCTAAGTTAGCGAATTTTCTAGTAAACCGCTAGTCTCCTAGTTTCCCCAGTAAATCTAAGTGCCTGCACCACCTTCACTTTAAAGCTGCATAAACCCTTAAAATGTGGTGTGAACGTCCTCAGTTCTCCAAAATGTTCTCACTCCAGCAGTTCTAAGCTGACTCTTTCAAAGATAACCAAGCACACAAACACATGCAGGTGGTCTTCTGTTGAGTCTGTCGCCGTGGTTTCCTAAACGCAGTCTTGCTTTTTCTCATAGTTGCTTTCTTCTTTCTTCTTATTCCCTCTGACTCAGGCATAATCTTTTAATCAATGCTTTTGCATGAAAAAAAAAAATCCCTTTGTATTCCTGCTTTTATCAGTGAGTCAGCTTCCCAGCTTTTTACACAGGAACAAAGAAATCTGCTCAAATCTATCACGAAAACTGCTAAAATTAACTTTTTGAGCATACAAAGGTGACTTACTTTGTATGATTTCCATTAAAGCTTAAAAGCGTTGTCAATCTGACATTGCATTAAAAAGAAAACAATGAATCACTCTGGCATGAATCAACAAATACACATTAAGTGTAGCATTTACTGTAAGTAGACACTGTAGAAGAAGATGCAAAGCTTGACTGTACTTTACGCTCTATTTAATCAGTTTCTGGCGGTTAGTGGACATCTGTGACTTTATATACAGCCTGTCTCCTGCTTCTGTGTCCCTTCGCGAGCTAACACCCTGTATGAGGGCCTGGAATCAGTCCCAGAACTTCATGTCTGATGCCCAGCAACACGGGCTTGTGAAACACACACACACACACACACACACACACAAATGTATGCTACCAAAAATAGGTGAAGACATAAATACAACTTGGATGCAATACATACCACCTACAAGTACGTATGTCCCAAAAATATGCAAATAATTTCACAAAATGACATGAAATGTTTTAGATTTTTGTATCTTTATCACTTGTTTTCCATCATACAATACAAGGGATTTTTGCTTGTATTATTTTTTTTGTTGTTTTTATGCAAATTTGATAGAAAATAAGAATGAAAATTTCTAGAGAGGCTGATCACATCAATTGAAAAGAGTTATCCATGTCACATTCACGTTGCACTGAATAAACAAAGCAAAAAAATTCCCAGGCATAAAAATATATATATATATATATAATAACCATAGAACTAGAGTATGTTTTCGCCATGCTGCACACTGTTGGTCAGCTGACAGAAAGAAGCCTGTTATGCTTATCCCACAATCACAAGACAAATTAAGCATTAAAAATAAATAAATAAATTGTTTGTGGTTCACATTGAAACTGGAAACTAGACTTATGTCAAGAAAACAAACTAATTTCTTTTTTTTGTTTTGTATTTTCCAGATTGATGACACTGAAACAACAAACAGGAGCTCCTCTAAATCAAGCTACACAAAAACTTAGCTACAATTAATTCACAGTACCTTATTGTGTCTATAAATATGAGTTATTTCTAAATCAAACAGAAGATGAAGGGCTTTAAAAAGTCTCACCTCTGTCTTTCCTTTCCCCACGCAAGACTTCCTCTTCTCTTCCGGTACGACCCAATCAATCTGAAGGAAGGTGAGAAGAAAGAACCAGATAAGTCAACAATTGCTTACCGATAGCTGATCAATATCACATCCTGTAACCCAAAAAGATTTTCTATTGTTGCCTTTCACTGGAACAGGCTGATCTTTAAAGATCCTTTAACACAAATATGTTATGTTCATGTTATCAAGAGGTGAGACACGCTCTTTTCTCCAACTCTGATTGAAACTTGTCTTCTCATCTTTTTGGAATAAAAGAAATTTTGCTTTAAGCATATTTCACCCTTTCCCTTAGCATTTTCTAAAGTTTATGTTATATACAAGTCCTCTAACTTTTATGATCTGATCATCAGGATTTTGAATAGAATAGAAATATTCTTTATTGTCTCACAATGGGAAAATTTCTCTGCAATAGTAATACTGTACAGAAAAGGCAACATTTCAACATAAATACTTTGTAGTTACAAAACAAAAAATACTCCACTTCAGAGGATTTCAGGGTGACATACTTATAAACACAAGTTTACAAGAATGAATAGTTTTCTCAAATGACTTATTTGTTTCATCTGGTGTGAAAAGGAAACATTTGATCGTTTGGGATCCATTTCTATCCACTCAGTTCACACACACATATGAATTTGCTCTTATCCACTGCAGCATCACCTTTTTAGGTGGTTGCTTCAGGTTGTTGGTGTCCACAGCTAGAATGGCATCCTTGGCGCCCAGGAAAAGGGTCCCTGTGGAAGAGTCCAGCAGGAAGGTGCTGAAGTTCGTCACACCCTTGAATGTCTCTCGCTCTGCTGGACAAAACAGAAAAAGAGAGAGAGGAAGAATTAGTCCCATTTCTCTGTGTTTGTTTTGAATCTGTTGTTCATGTGGAGCTCTGTATTTGAAACAGATTCACTCCCCTGGGAGACATAAAACAAGCTAAATAATAAAACATAGTAATGTACAGTAAACAATAGACTCTTCTCTACATAATACATGGTGTGCTATATCAGCTATATTTGTCTCCTCTTCTGAAACGGATCACATAAATCAAATCCCAGAAGCTTTTGAATAGCGCTCCAGCTCTTGTTTGCGCTCTCAGTCAGTCACTCTCCCTCCTACTCTTTTCCTCTTTACAACAAAGCATAATGTGTGTGTGTGTGTGTGCGTGTGTGTGTGTATGTATCCTCGCTACAGAGAGGGGAAAAGCACAGCTGTTTTATTCAGTGTCTTTGGTGGAAGACTTTAACTGCACCTGTGTGTTTAAATGAGGGGAAATCTGACAAACTTTGCAGCTTTTCTTTTCAAGCTGATGTTTAATGAAAAATGCCGGACATAATTACGGACAGAAGACACACACACACACACACACACACAAGCACGCATGCATCCATGCACAGCATCTTATGTCCAAAGAGGTAACTCAAGAGACTAGTTTGCACACACAACCTGATAAAACACAAACATACTGTACCTACTGATCACTGAGGATTTAACACTGATGCTGATCATTCAGGCATGGGAAGAAAAGCGACACAAACAAAACTTACTAATTAATGAATCATGAGTCTCACCAACAACACGGCTTACACTTGTGTGCAGTTTTAGGCCCCAGTGGAAAAGATGCATCATGTTTATCCTGTGTGTACGGATCTGCTCTTTAAAATCCATTGCTACACCAATAATTTATGGCAGAAGAAATCTGCTAATAACTAAAATAAAATGAACTACAACATAAAAATAAGCAAACACTACATACACTTTTATACTCTGCACTACAATGACTGCCTTTCGTTCAAGCAACGTACTGCATTTCCTTTAAACATTTCCATAAAGTACAAAAGACAAAGAGCAAACACAAACAGCATGGGCTGCATGCCCACTATTAACTACCAACGGTGCCAAAATATGATTAGCAGCATTCAGCTGCCAAAACTCTTGTCTGTAACATAATTCTTTCTCCTGATTTCATCAGAAATAAGATTATTTTGTAGTATTTAAGATCTCACTTTACAGCTGGCAACAAAACAAACACACAAAAAGAGCAATATGCAAGGATGCAACATATGTAACACAAGTCTTTAGAAATGCTGGGCATGATTTGTAACAGTTCAATGTTTGGACGAACTGTCTGACTGCTTAGCGCAGACAAAATTACCTCAATTATTTCTAGACAAAGATATTTTTTATTATTTCAAACGCCACAAACATCCAGACATAAAAAGTCTCTTGAACGACCGAACAACTTTAACAGAGAACTAGTTTTAATTTGGATCTGCCGTTTGCTACAAAGACTCATTTTTCCGCTTTCTTTAGTTGACTCTATAAAAAATATCACAAATACCATTTTGAAGAAACGAAAAATTTTATTTCACCTCCAACAAAATGATTTCCAAAAGAGCTATTTGAAGAAAACTTGGCATATAGATGATGGAGTGAAGGACACTGAATCTCACAGATCCATTGTCAGTTTTCTTAAAAACAGGAGTTTCATATTATTTTAGGCCTGACACTTTTCATTTTACTCTCCATTTGTCCGCTTTAACCATTTTTCCTCAGTGGTTCCTGTAAATCTGTTGTCATGGTCAAGTACAAGGACTGTGCTGAAATGAAAAACATCAGAAATGTGAAGATTTACTGACCAAGACCACTTTAAAAAGGTTGTAGGAAGGTTGGGCTGCATCCACTACTGAAAAAATGTTTAAATAAAACACTTAGAGCAGCATCCAGGGGTTTTCTCTTGTCTTCTCTAATGATTATATGGAAAAACCGAGAGGACAGATGAGGGAGACAAACCCACAATTATTTTGCAGGTCCAGCACATAGAAAAGCAAAGCACCTATATTTGGACTGTGTTCAACAGAATAACACAAAGACATGAACTATCTATGAAAAGCCCAGTTTAAATTCTCTAAATTACGTAAAACTTTGATTTCCTGGAAGAATGGACAGAAAATGTATCCAAATGCATTTTGGAGCAACATGACCTCCAGTGTAGCAGCTGTCGACTGAAAGATTTACACCGGCGCAGTCATCCTCTGTTTCTCATACGTCGGATGAGACTCAAAGCGCCACGTTCAGGGCAGCCTGATAAACGGCACTCAGCACTGACATGGTTTGCCACTTAAGAGGCCGTCCGTCTGTCTGCGCTGCGTCGTTCGGTTCCGCAAAACGAGAAGACCCCAACAGCACACTGACATCTGCCAGTAACCCAATCAGACACTTTCTGTCCTCTCGCCTCTGTCCAGACCCCGCCGTCCAGAGAGCCCGTGTCTGTTTCCCATAACATTTCACATGAATGTCATTTCTCATTTACTAAGAAGCCATCTGTTCCGCTAATGGCCTCCAGGCTGTCAAATCACAAGAGCGGCTCTCATTCGCCCTGCGCTTCCTGGAAATTAGTCAACGTGACGACAAAGATGTTGAGCAACACAAGAAAACTGTTAAATGTCTTCTGTAGGAGTGGGCTTTTATCGCATTGTTTACCATTTATCGTGAAGCAATTCTTATGATAAGAATTTTGATTTGTTGTTATAATAAATTTCAGCTGTAGATGTTAACTGCTTTTTTTTAAAACTGACATTGTGTTTGGAAATGTTATTTTTACTTTTCTATTAATTTTTCATTCCATAAACGCATCAATAAATGTCAGTAATTTCTAAAATATGATGAAATGCAGCTACTGGGAGCAGTCCAGTGACATAAACCACACTTTTCTAAGTAAATGGCATCTTGAAGAATCTTGAAGAATCTTACTTCAGATGAGTGTTTTTCAAGAACAATATTTCTGTTTGTGGCGTTTGAATGACGTGTCATTTTGTCTCCATACTGCAAAGCTATTTATAACCTAAAAAAATAAGTAGTAAATGTTTTTTTAATCTTTATCATTATCACAACAGTACCATAAAATATTGAGATAAAATTCTAAGTTCATATTGTCCATCCTCCACTATAAACTGGCAGATTATTACACTTATAACTGGAGATTTTTCCCATGTGACCAGTGAAGCAATCTGCCAATGGAACTAGCACTTCTTCATCAATGTTAAGGAATTACTGACTTCAAACAAGCTCTCATAACTTTCTGAAGAGTTACTTGTAAATTAGTTCTATCTTATTTCAAGTGTAATAGGAGATTTGCACTTTAAACGAGACCAAAAATACTTGGTAATGTTTTGTGTTTTTGCTGTGTAGTTTTCAGCCCAGTTTTACCACACTAGATCGATCACTCTAATCTCTTAAAAACACAAAGAAGAAGTAATAAAACCATCTTTTTAAATTTCCTTTGTCTGTTGCCATCCCAGATTTTTTGTTGCCCTCAAACCTCACAACCCGGAGTTGACTTCTTCATCAGCGTATTTCTTCATTTCAGGACTCACACACATACATATGCATGCAGCCAAGTGTAGCGACGTAGACATAAGTGTTAGTGACACGAGCCAAAGGCAAGATCTGGAACTACGTCCTTGTGAACTCTCCTCACTTGCTGTGTAGGACACACACACACACACACACACACACAGCTACTTGCACATGATGGCACCACCTGCTGTTCACCCAATGCAGAGAGATGATTCCTAGAGCTGCACCATCTGCCTCTACATTAGCAAAATGCAGGACTCTGACAGACATACAAACTCTAATCTAATCTAAGTTTTTAATTTATATCTTTAAGGTAATTCTAACCAAACAAACTGAGGTCAGCCAACAGTAGAGCTCTACCTTCCTCAACAGATCAACCAGGAAGAGTTGATGCAGTTGTTAGCGCTGTTGTCCTGTGGCAAGAAGATTTTCTCCATTACAGTGAGGATTATAATACCAACGTGACACATGCAGTAACAAATAACAGCTGGGTAGGCTTTTATTTATAAGCTATAATCTCTAAAATCTATGTATGCAAAAAATTATAAAGAAGACTAAGGATTGGGACTCCTGTCAAACCACTAAACAAAGTGTACAACTTGCATACCACAGAATAAAAAAAAAAACTTTTACATCAATCAACACAATTTCACCACCATTTTATGTTAGCTTTAGCATTTTAGCCACTGAAATTATACATATGGTGAGACAATTCAAGTGTGTGAATCAGCAGCAGCAACTGAAATACATCTAACCACATATGGCTTCCAAGCTGACCTTTACAATTGTGATATTGCAACCATTGGTATTGCGATAATAATAGCGATTCCATATATACTTACCCC
Organism: Alfaro cultratus; assembly: GCA_903066825.1. Lineage (NCBI taxonomy): Eukaryota > Metazoa > Chordata > Actinopteri > Cyprinodontiformes > Poeciliidae > Alfaro > Alfaro cultratus. The sequence continues at coordinate 1,450 of CAEFZX010027315.1, read as the reverse complement.
TTTGCTTTGGATATTCACAGTGAAAAGCAAGGCTAGCTCACATCTTTCCCCTGACTATCGGTTAAACAGGTTCAAACAAAGTACACCTGATTCTACAATCATACTTAAAGAAACTTTGCAATTAAAATAAATATTACAATGTCTAATGTTATGCTTGTAGTAGCATGATTTATGTTTCTGTAAGTAGATGAGCACTGTATGTATATATTTGAATAAAACTAGGTTACAAATTACTTGTCATCTTTGCGCTGTTTATGCAAATTAATCAGCAGCAAAAGAAAACAATGTTCTTGTTTCAGAATGTTAAGCTTCACAGTTTATTTATTCTGAATAAACTTCTGATTTGTTTTCCTTCTGTTTGGGGAATTTTGAAATGTCGTGTTATTTTCTGACCCCATGTGGTTTCAGGCTCCCTGCACCTGTTACTCATCTGCAATCAGCGCTCCAGTAATACTTCCTGGTTCTTTATCAGATCCTCCTGTTGTTTTCCTGTACCCTGTCGGTTTCTGCTGGCTTATGCTAAGCTGACAGTTTCACGGTTTATTTTTTGAGCTCCGGAGTCTCAGTTCAATTATTTAAGTGCCTCATGGTTCCCCGCCTTTTTGTCTCCATTTGGATCCTTTGGATTGATGACATCTTGAAGGTTTGTTTGCCCACCAGGACTGTGAGTTAGATTTTTATTTCTTTTTATCATTCATTTTTTAAGAATTTGTATCTTGATCTTGTCCAGTTAACCTGATGATTCGAGCCTCAGTTGTTACTAAAATATCAACAGGATATGCTTTATATTGGAGTGTGATGCATTAAGAGATTTCTTGCATACGTTTTATCTCATTTATAGTCACATTTAGACAACTGATGAGCCTTCTTAATAGCAGCAACGTGATATTTTCTCATATGAGACAATAAAATTGCACAAATATAAAAGCAGAATGTGTAATTATCTAAAATATGTTGAGAAAAAAAATCTAATCTAAGGCAAAAAGCGAGCGGTAGCAGTATAAATGAGTAAGTACTCCTAAAATACAAAATTCTCTCCCCCGCCATGAATCATTCATTCATTATACATTAAACATGACAGAGAGGCTTCCAGGGAGGTATGCCAACAGCACGTGTGTGTGTGGGGGTGTGCGCGGGTGTGCGTGTGTGTGAGAGAGAGGGCGTGTGCATGCGTGTGTTGTCCATGAAGGATTTAATAATCTGACTTTTGCTCTGAGGGACCAACCTCAGTCCTGTGGCTGCAGGGCACCGAGGGACCAAGTGGGAAGTGATAAATTATACACCTCCCTTCTTCTTCTGTCAATCAAAACTGACGGGATGGAGAGGAAAGCTGGAGGGAGAGACGCACATGTTCCTTCCCCCACAGTCTCTGGACACACACACACACACACACACGTACACACACACACACACACACACACACACACACACACACACACACACACACACA
>CAEFZX010027314.1:50347-160559 GCA_903066825.1 Alfaro cultratus | reverse complement strand
TATTTATATATATATTAGCTGAAAGGGTTTGAACATTTCTTTCCACTCTTTTTCCATCTTTTAAGCTTAACGTTTTAATAAAAAAACCTTGAAAAAAATATTTTTGAAGCAAAAATGTGTAATTAAAAGATTTTTTGTAACATTAACTCATTCCGGATGTTAGAAAAAGCAAAGCACTCCAAAAATTAGAAGCTAGCCAGAGAACACCAATTAAGAAATGGTCTCGATTCAATAGTTAACCTACTGGCTTGAGCAAAGCTCAAAATACTGTTTTAGTGGAGATAAAAAAATCCAACCGATTAGGTTATTTCTAGATTTCTCATTTGCATTTGTCTACCAAGTCCAAATGACCATTAAAGACTATAAATCAAATAAACCCAAGTGTAAAATGTATTTTAATTCAACAATCAAAAGCGGAAAAAAACCTTTAAACAAAAACAAAGCAACATTTTTAACATTTTTGCTGTTCCCCCATATCCATGGGGTTTAGGGACAATAGCTGACATTGGCGAATCTTTGAAAACACCTCCAAAAAACACCCAGAACAACCTATTCAATCACCAAAAATACCTTGAAATGCATCAATACGCTCAAAAGAACCTAATTAGTAGCGTTGCGTCAATGTACTTCAGCCTTCCAAGCAGCATTTTCTTTAGAATATTTTAGATATCCTCTACAAAAAATGTCCCTGAAAAGCAGGATTTTCCACAAATAATTTGGAGTTATACTTCACAAAAAAATAAAAAAATTCAGAAATAGGCTGTGGTCTACTGTGCTACATTTCACAATACTCAGGGAGTGCTGGTGAGCGCTATGCAGTGCTCCCTCCCACTGTCTTACTGCCATTATGAATACCAATTATTTTTCACTGATCTGCTAGGGTTACCAATGTATTTCAAGATTTTAACAAGTTGAAGGTTCAAAATGAAAGCGATTTTCCATAATATTTATCCAGTGGTCACTTTGAGATGTCCAAGAAAGTGTTGCCTCACATGTTGCTATGCAATGCAAGGTAAAAACAGGGTATTTTTTTTTTTCTTTGGTAACAAAGTAATTGTGAATGAAAAATGTCAATTGAATTATGACAGAATCTGAAGGACACTAAACGAGAGCCATCGATCACTCTGATGAATGCACAATAAACATAGAAAACCTGCAATTAATTTAGTTTAGAGTAATAGTTCAGCAATTTCATCAGGGTGACGTGGTAATGTGAATGCAAAACCTGAGCAAAATACCTCTAAAAGTGAAAAATCCCATAGAACATGTCTGCCTTCACGTAGCTTGTCTGAAGTATGACGCTGCCCTTTAAACCATCGTAAAAACACTTCTCTTTGGTATATTCGGGTCACATATTCAAACGTGACATTTAAATCAGCCATGGTTAATTCCTTTTGTCCCTTTTGAGCTGTTTTGCCTGAACACAAAAGGTCTCCTCCCCTCTCTTGTCACCAATCAGAACAGGCCCAAAGTCTCCAGAAAGAATCAACCTCGCGTTTGCCGTCAACACAAATTAGTGAGTAATTACCACAGAAATACCCATTCAGTATTGTTTCCCTCCCGAGTCTTTTCCCTGTGCCTCGCCATCTGAATTACTTCAATAATATTTATCTTGTTATCCCAAACCATCTCGCATTCCCACAATGCCCTGTCTCGATAAGTCCCGCAACCAAAAAGCACGGCTAATTTCCCAAACGTCCATTCCGGTTTATTGTCTCATATTCTATACCGCGCTGCTCTTCCTGTGGGCAAATGACCTCGTTTTTCTTTACCTCCCTTCGCCCCAACAATCCCATCGTAGTGCTTTGCCAACACTTCTGAGCTCTATTAGCATCTGGCATTCCTCCGCTAATTGCATGAAACTAGGTCTGCAACCTCTTTTACACCCAATCAGTGGGGGGGCAGAAGGGTTCCCTCTCTTGATTATACGCCACAGAAGCCGGGTAAGAGCGTTGCCGCTGATTAGACGAGTAGTTGTTATGGGCGTCGCAAGGTGGGGCTCCTGTTATGCCTCGCCGTGCCACTCTGTTTGTCGTCACGGCGGAAAGGGGTTGGAGGGGCGGCTGGTGACGAGGCCAATTATTTTCACCTATCTGCTGCTCCCTGCCAGCGGACATGTAATCTTAAACGCTCTCAGTGATCCCTGCGCAGGCTTCGGGCCCTTGGAGAATACGGCCTCCAAGATGAAGCTGTCACAGGAAACAGCTTGTGCTCAGCAGCAGGTGATTCGGCTGCATCTCACCTGCCCCTTATTAGGCTTCCATGATGATAATTTGGGCAAAGAAAGTTATTGCTTTCTGAAAGAGAATGTATGCTTCATTTTATGAAAAGGATTTCAATTAATTATCTCTCTAATTATACAGAAACGGTTCTTTAAATGTGAATGAAACGCCAGGCAGCAGCGTATAAAAAAATGAACGAGGAAGTGAGGTCTCTGAGGAAGCAGGGTGAAATTTCAGCTCTGCAATAAAGAACGAGGCAGACGGACGGATGAAGTTACACCAGGCGGATCAGGTGATCTGGGTTCAGGCTGCACAGGCTGAAGCCGGAAAAAGTTGGGAATTTGACTTAAATAACCTGGTTTGGAAAAATGCGGAAAAAGAAAATAGTATGGAAGAGTGTTTCTACATCCATTTTCAAACCATTCATTCCCCTGGTTTTCCATTCATTAATTTCTTCACCCATCTAATCTTTTTTTTCAATCAATTCATCCTTCCACAGTCCATTTGGTTTTCCATTGAGATACTCACTTGTTCATCCATCTATTCTTCTTTTTCAACACATTCATTCCTAAGTATTTATTTTTTTAATTTGTTAAACAATTCCTTCCACCTTCCATTGAGTTCTTATGTCCATTTAGTCTAATGTCCATCCATTCACGTTCATCCATCCATTCTACCTTCCACCCATGTTTTCAGTCCAGTCATCCATCCATCCACCCATCCATCCATCCCTAATCTTTTCTGGAAAAGTATATACATTTCCCAAGAACAATGTGTAGAAACTCTGTTATGAATCACAAAAAGGAGGATGGGGAACAAAACAGCTGAATTCAACCCAAAGGAGAAACTCTAAGCCCCTTTTTGATGAGCAACCCTTTCTTGTTGTGAACTGGATAAGAACAGCCTTTTATGTTAGTTTCTCAACATTTTTATAGCAAGATCACAGTATCCAGTTTTCAAGTGCATTAACCCCAAAGTTCACAAAGTTAGATAGAAGTGGCTAATGATGAAGTAAATGTCAGACATTTGGTCTTCTAAAAGATAAAGTTGACACTCCGTTCCTGCTCTGGAGATACTGAGGCTTTTTTTTTTCTCCCAGCGATACCGGATGTCTTCGCTGCATACTAAAATCCATATCTTTAATGGCAAATGTGAAGGGCCCTTTTGAGTAGAAATGGAGCTGACTTATACCCTGAGATGGTATCAAAATGCTGCTGTTAAAAAGGGCACCACCGTGTTGTCAAAGAAGAAAAAGTCAGAGTAGTCTGACGTTCCACCAACGCACATGCAAGTCTGTCTTTTCAAGATGTAGTTAAACCAATTCAAGTCTTAGTGAAAGGAATGTCTCGGTGTGTGGTGAGTTAAAACAACCTGTTTTGTGAATGCCAGCCTTTGGATAGGAAGATATTTAGCTTTGGCTGTCATTTTTATCTGTTCGAGATTCCAGTTCAAAAAGCTTGGTCCTTTGATTCGATGAGTGGCACAAAGTGGTCATTCTCAGACCAGATAAGATCGGTCAACAAGAAGCTGCACTTCAGGTAATGTTACCTTTTTTCTTAAATCAATTTTAGTTGAAAACAACAATATAATCAGAAATAACAAACACTAATCTGAAAAGGATGTGCTTAGTTGACAGCTGTCAAGGAAATGAGTTTGTTTGCATTAGAGATGTACCAATCAACTAGAAGGAGACGGAAATCAGTCAATTATACTTTGATCAGCTCTGATAAGATACTTAGAAAGTTGACACCGCCCAAGTCTTTTTAGTTTAACTTACATTTTTGTCTTTTTTTGTGTGAAATAATTCTTATGATAACTTAAAATGGGCAGATAAGACATCAAACAAAACCATAAGTTGGTATTCATCAGTAAAAGCCTAATATGTGCATCATTGAATCATCGTAGTTGCAAAAAATATATTTTTAAATGTTTTAGTAATAACAAAATGCAACCTGGGTGCTTTACTCCTCAACTTGAGAAAGTTGAACTTCTTCTATGGTTCACAAACTTGGAAACATGTATATGGGCTCACTGTGGTGGGAATCACAAAAATGCTAAAATGAAGACTAAGTGAATAATCCAAGGTAAAAACCAAGACATATAAGTTTATCTAAGATGTCTGAAAATCATCTGAAGAAATAAGTAGATTTAAATAAATAAAAACAAATGAAAAAAATTATACGATATGTGCCATCTCTACTTTTACACAACAGCAGCCATTATGGAGTTTGAGCCCACGGTCGATAACCTTTTTATTCTGGAGTATTTCTGTTTTGTTTGTTTTTTTTTCCTCAATAATTCAGAGTGAACATAAACCAGGTAATAAACAAAGAAAATTTGTTATATCAACAAACAGAAAACCACTCCATTGTTTATGAAATGACTGTCATTATGGAAAAACGTGAAAAGACTGTATTTATTTGAAGTTGTCATAAAATGTTCTTGAGGCCCTGTGGCTGTGTGGATAATGGAGCAGCTTTTAGAGTGTTTGGAAATGCTGAGAGGAATGTAACAGAATCCCATTTAGCTGTAGCTAAGAAATGCCTGTTGACAGAGGCGATTAGATTATCTATAGTCATTCATTAAGTTTTGAGTAAGACTCAGGTTTTGGTTAAGTGTTATCTACATGTTATTCACCACCTCCAGGTCATCATTTGTCTCTTTTTTCACCTTTTGACCAGACCTTTTTCCTTCTGGTGACATCTCTACGTCATATACTCCTGGTTTCAAACTCCCGTTGAGTTTTGCATCAGTGGCTCAGAAAATTTTCTCAACAAATTACCAACTCTTAATACACATACATTTGTAGAATGTGATTTTCAGATATCCCACTGACCCTTGTGGAGGAGATTGCAAGAAATACCAGACATCCATAAACACGCTGGCTCCATGTGGATATTCTGTCACATTTGATAGTACCACTCTGCACGTCCTTTGCTCTTTGCTTTTATGTGTATTCTTTCGGCTGATGGATTCAAAGAGGCACATCCTTGCAGAGCTACCTCAGATCTATAAATACTCCGCATTTCAGTTTCACTCATTTCACTAGAGGCAAATAAAGGCAGTGTTTTTCGTCTCGCTAATGGATCCCACACAAAGGGGCTGACTGGACATCAAAGTTGAGTCCAAAGTGCTTTGAAATTAACCCATTAATAAAATAGCTTGCAGGCCACATGTTTGTAAAACACTGGGAAAGTAAACGGATTCGCTTTTGATCAGTTAAAAGAATGTCTGATCATCAGAACCGAACAGAGGTTTTTGGTGTGTCCAAAAAGCAAACTTGCCCAACATCTTAGAGAAACATGAAGGCTGGTGTTACGTGAACACTCTGGTTTTACTGGTTTCTGTAATAGAAAAACCGAGGAGAACGAGCTTTTATCATTCTTCACAAACCACTTTATATTGGGAGGAGAATTCAAAAATCTTACCAACTTTCCCAAGACTCTTCCAGTAGCTAAAATAATATGGTAAATTTATGCTGTGCAATAATGGTATCAAAAACTGCTGTTTAATTCACATCAGGGAAGGTTTATTTACAAGTTTGTAAATAAACAAGTTAGTCTTTCACTGCTACTTGGAAAGCGTAAGCTAGTGCTAGATAAATTCAACACTCAAATCTCAACCAAATAGTTGGTTAGCCATTAATTTTGTTTAATTATGTCAAATATTTGAGACCTTGTCAAACATTTCAGAAACACAAAGATTGTCATGTGAAAACTCTTATATGAATGGTATTACTGGTATAGTTCCTTAAACCTTAAAATTGAAAGGCAAAAAAGATTTTACCATTATTCACAGAAGTATTAAAAAAAACATTAACTTTACTGATACACTTTGAGTGGATACAGTAAGATATATAGCAATGATAAAATCAAAAATCCTACTGCTAAATACACAGTAGAGAAAGTTTACTTAAAATTTTGTCCAATAACTATCATTAGTCTTTACATGCTAACTGGTTAGCACAAGCTAAATTCAACACTCAAATCTTGACCAAATATTTGGTTAGTCATTAATTTTGTTTGATTAATTTTGTCAATATTGGTTTTAATAGCTGCTATGATATTATGAGGTTAATTTGACCAAAATAGCAACTTTTTAATATAGCTGGCTCCTCTTTTCAACCACTCTTCAGCAGCTTTAACATTAATCCAATTTACCAATTTTCAGTTTAAAACCTAACACATCTTGGTTAAAATGTATCACCAGACTATGTCTTGTTAAATCAACCCACACCTGGATCAATCTATATTTGACCCATGAACAGGTTAGAACAAAAACCAAAGCTGGTTTCTTTTTAGCTCAGCAAGCTTCTGAGTGTGAAAACTATAAAGTCTAATCCTGTAAGCTTACAGTCTTCAGATGATACAGTGTACTGCACAAGCATGAACAGTACTGATACAAATAAAAAAGCCAGCTTTGACACACCTAAGCAAGAAAGACAACTTTGCAAGGGCTGCGTAATCTGACTACAGCAAGGAGATGTGTCTTGGTATCGACACACCAACAACAGATGTGACTGCAGATATGAGACTTTATATTCAGCGTTTTAACAAAAGGGTGTAGAGGAGCAGTTTTCCTTCAGGGCATCACAGAAAAATGAAAACAAGGTAAACTGAAACACTGTGATGAATAATGTAATCTTCCTACTCTTGAGGCATTTGACAAATGCTCTGATCGAGTGACTTGGAAAAAGGGACACACAATGGTTCAGTTTCGAGCTCAAGGACACTTCAGCAGTTGGGGCCAAAAGGTTGGTACATTCTAATAAAGTTGCGATCCTTGACTGTTTCTACTATAGAATGCTGGAACTAGCGTCATTTTAAAAATGATAACTCCAATTAATTAAAGGACAGAAAAAACCCCACTGAGTGTTAAATAAACATTTAATTGTTTCCCACTGAGGTGAATCTGGAACTGGAAAAGTAACCCAAAGGGGCTTGAAGAGTCAAGCTATAATCTACATTTCAGTTTGGGCCTTTAAGTCGAGTCAAGCCTCTTCTGTATGGAAAACAGCCCTGTCAGGACCTGTGTGGAGGGCCCCTTCTTTGTGTCACTGTCATTTAGCATCTGTGCTGGCCTGTCAAGCAGGATGCCACCCTCACACTGGCTGCTGGCCCCCGTATCAGACAGGATGCTGAACAAAGGCTCCGGGATGATAGATGGTGTTATACAACAACCCAGTGTTTTTGTCAGGGAGCGGGGGAGGCAGTGGTGGTAGATGTGGGGGTTCGGGTCTGACATCTATTGATGGATATGATTCTGAAAAGGCGTCAGTGTGTCAGATGAAGCTATCACAGAGAGCAGCAGGGGGGTACGTGAAGCGGAATATCGGCAAATATGTGAGAGTGGCCGAGTTTAAAAGTAATTGTGACATTTTAAATTGAGTTACCGCTGCTTTTACTCTTCTTAATTTCCATATTATGAAAGGGAATGAAGCCACAGTTGTAAAAGTTTATGTTTGCTGGAATCTAACCCAGCAATGGAGCATAAAGAATGGCTCGGCTTGCAAAAACATGAAACAATAGCTGGATGCAAAGATGAATATAAGGTTTTTCCCACAGAATAAAACAGTTAACACAAACATCTGGCTTGAGTTGTCACCACTAAGGGACACTAAATCACTAGATTGATTCAGGACTAAAATCCAAATTCAGTCCCCAGATCAAACGGCTCTGCAGCGGCAGCGAGTATTTATTGGCTACTGCTCTGATCAGCAGTGATAGAGGCATGACACATTGGTGCGCAACCCACGTTTAAAGACTGAGGCGGCCCACATGGAGGCTTTGAACCTGACAGGAGCGGTGGCGAAAAAAAAACGTAACACCAACAAATCCGTTTGACTTGTCTCAGCAGCAGATAGAAGCCCTGCTCTGAAGCCTGGGCTCCTGCTGTCACCGGATAAACAATTTTTTCCCCCTCAAAGTTGTACGAAACATAAATTTTTTGGTCAACAGCTGTCATGTGGTCACAGCCTGTATGACAGTTGTATGCAATCCCCTACAGATGTAGTCTGCAGGCTTGTCCCTGGGAGCGCGGATGCCCATCATTGTTGATGCCGGCACATGCATCTAGTGACAAAAGAAAAGGAGTTAAATCACTAGCTGAATAATGTCTTCAAATGCTTAAAGAAAACCTCAAAAGTAGTTCAAAGTAAAAGCGTGCGCTGCAATGTGACAGAGGGTACACAGTGATCAGTTACACTGCTGTGCAAAAGCAAACGTGGCACAAACTTTGGATGATGATAGTGGGATTTTAGATAATAGACAAACACAAAGTAGTGTATAACTGAAAAATTGTACATGATTTTCCACATTTCGCTTTTACAAATGAAGTCTGGCATTCATTTGTACTTCTAAATCAATAAGTATATAGATGCCCCTCACGTTTTGGGATGTGTCACCGTCAACTTTACGCACAGAGGCGAACGTTTATGTACATTTTTCTGCAACAAATTTGAAACTCTATCTAAGTGGATAGAAGGTGTCAGTTTTCATATTTTGCTACAGATTTGCAATTGGGCTTTGGCTTATAATTTGACTGGGTGATTTACCACATTAATACGCTTAGATCAACACTCCAACCCCCCCATCAGCTCTAAATGTTTTTGGTTTTTTTCCACTTTCCTATAAAGACCAGATTTGTGAACGGAAAGTTCCATCTGAGTTGTCGAGCGCAGCGGCTCGTCTGGAGTTCGGACAGCTCAATTTATACTAAGATGCAATCACATTTAATAATTAGGCAACTTATTCTTGCGCTGGATTTTCTCTAGTGTTTATTTAGCTGTCACTGTTCAGATTTTTTTAAACAGCCGAAGCTGCAGTAGGTAACTTTCATAAAAATGTTTTTAACATATTTATTGAAATTATCACTATGTCCACTAAGTTGTTTCTCCACCATTAGAACTGTTGTAGCAAACCAGTAATCTTAAGTCTGCACGAGTGTGTACACAAGTATGATTGATGGCGCTAAGACCCACCTCTTGGCTCTGATTGGCTGTTTCTGACTAGAAGTGGTGCATTTCTGCAGCTGGCTATAAGACCACAGGGAGAAGGCAGAGGACCCGGATGTTTTGTTTTCATAGATTATCTGTCTCATCTTATACTGTCACAACATAATAACAGCTTTAGCAAATATGTAAAAAAAATATTTTTATAAAAGTTACCTACGGCAGCTCTTATTATTATACAAGGGGTATAATTTTTCCATTGACCTTATATTATGCACTGCCTCATGTTTGTCTGTCACAGCTAAGTGAAAAGATGAAATGGTTCCAATACTTTTGAAAGACACTGAACAAAGCTAGACACACGTTCAGATTCTCTTAATCTATCCTAGTAATGAAAGCTTTTAGCACAACATTGTACTCAGAAACAAAGGACAGTCTCATATCTGAATAAACCTCTCTGAATCCCCTGCTGTTTGGATGAGACACCAGCCCTCAACACAAACTCATCAGCTCCATCCATGCTGTGCCACGCCCTCCGCTGAAATGTTGTCTTCACTCTTCTTTTGCTTTTTTCTTTTTCCTTCTGTTTCAACTATAAAATATCGTGTCTTCTCAGTGAGCTCTGATACCCAGAGGGTTCATGCGTGAGTCATGGCCACTGGCTGTGCTGATACACAATGACAGACCGGGCCTTGGGCAGACAGAACAAATGCCATCACGTTACAGTCAGCTTGCAGCACTGCAGCAAAAAGACACAGCCATTAACTATCTCAGGGATGCATTCAGGAGAGGGACCTTAAACACACAAATGCACATGAAGTAAGAGGAATAAAATACTGAACAATTTCACTAAAGCGATACCAGTTTAAATATTTCTTATGATCATTTGGAACAATAAAAGGCCATGGGACAATGATGATGTTTTAAAAGGTTTAAAATCCAGTTTAAAATGAGCTGTGTGTGCCAAATGTTGTTTCTGTTTGATCCCTGGAAACCAAAAAAAAAAAAACTTCTCCCTTTTGGTTGCAGACAAAGGCAATATGCTGCCAAGAGCTGATATAAAAGGAAATCTGACTGGCATTTTGATGTACATCTCTAGCCTTGCTCTGTCAAAGGCAGTACAGAACGAGAACAGAACGAATCAGCACAAGAGAAAAAATAAGCACTCACTGCTTTAAACAAAATAAGTCGAGAGCCCTTGTGAGTTTTTAAACATTCTCAGAACAATTGTGTGAACTGATGTTGGTATACAATGTGAAATCAAGTTAAATACAACACGGAAAAAAAAAAAAAAAGAAAAAGTCACCAGAAACAAGTTTTGACACGATGTAATAACACAGATGGAGAATATCTGAAACAAACTCAAGGTGCTCTGAGATTCCTCTTTGGCTGCGCTGTTATTCTGTTGCTGTCATCTTGCTGAAGTTAGCCCTCGGAGACAGCCAGCAGGATTCGGTGACTGCTTTAGTCAAAACAAAAGGAAAACTGTTTGAGCTATGTCATGACCACTTTGCCATTTCCTTCCATAAATAAAAATCTTCACGTCATCTGAGACCTCAGAACTTTTAACATCCTTGTTTATTTCACTTTCTTTCCATTTTGGAAGAAGGGAGATATACTGTGCCTTGCAAAAGCAGTTGTACTTCTTGAACTTGTGTTTATTTTGCCAAGATGCAATAACAAACCTCAATGTATTTCACTCACGTTTTGGGTGACAGACAAGCATAAAGTAGAGCACAATTGTGAAGTACAACTAAAATCTTATGGTTTTATTTATTTTTTTCTTACCACTGAAAATCGTAAAAAGTGTGGCAAGCGTTTGTTTTCAACCACCTTTACTCCAACTAAAGTCTTGCACCATTCACTGAGTCAGTGAATGGTGTCCATTGTGAGGTTTTTGAAAACATTAGTGAACAAACATCATCATGAAGAGCAAGTAACTCAGCAGAGAAGTCGGGGAGAAAGCTGTGAACAAACTGAAGGGAGGGTTTGGTACTAAATAAACAATATCCCAGCTTTTGAAAACTCAGTGAGCAATCCGAAAATAGAAAGAGTATTGCACAACTCCAACCCACAAAGGAGATGGCAGTCGACTTAAACTGAAAGGCTGGGCAAGCAGAGCATTAATCAGAGAAATAACCACACCTGATAGTCAGGTGTCAGTTTGAAAATTGTAACATTTGTTACATTTTCTGTTGGTGCAAATTGCTTTCATGCTGAACTGTCTCAAACAAACCAAACCCTTAGAAAACCTGTTTACCCAGTTGTCTATGGTGGCACTGCACCAAGAACCACTGAAGGACACAACACAAAACTTTCTCAAAAAGTCACTGAGCGCAACTTCCTTCTTCACGAAATGTACACAAAGGTGGAGTCAGATAATAGTGAAGTTAGGATTTCTCTTCTGTCTTTGGTAAAAAACCACAAACCATTTCTGCTGGTTCTACACCTCTAGACTCGCTTGTTTGTTTCGGTTGTATTTACCCAGAATTCCCTGCTGTGTTGTCGTCCACTTCCTAATTTTGGAGTTGTCTCCGTTCCACTTGGCATTCATATATGAATCGAACCACTGCAAAATTCACGCCAAGCCAACCAAGACAAAGGTCTTAGGCGGAGCAGAGTTTGCTTTTTTGGTCTGTGCACATTCACACTTCCCCAAATGAACCAGACTTTCCAGCCAAACTAACTGGAGTTTGATTAAAGCGGACTAAACAGGGATGGTGTGAATATTGAAGTCCCTAGACTCCAACGTTAACTTTGGAGGAACTAGGGAGAGCCACTGCTCAGGCGGGAAAATCTGTTGGCAATACAACTATTAGCCATGCAATCCACAAAATTGGCCTCTACAGAGAAATCTAACTTTGTGAGTTTGAAACAGGTCAATTAGGGGGATAGTCTTAATGCAAGGCTATACTGAAACTCATTAAAGGCTGCTGAATACATGGAGGTTCACCTTAGAGCAGAATGATGACCTTAAAGTGTTCAAAGAGACAATGGAATGGCTAAGATAAAAGTAAAGTAATGTTTTAGAAGTTGGGAACTAAATCAAAGTAGGAATCTATATCAATACGTAAAATTTGATGTTATTAAGAACTCTTTCTACAATTGGGCTGACCTCGAGCTATTTTACAAAAGAAGAAAGAGCTAAGATTTCTGTCTATATTTCTGGTGGGGATCATTAGAGGTAAGATACTCCAAAAGACCTACAGCCATATTGACTTTGAAAAGTTATAATTTTCAATTTACTGCTTTGCTTCGATCCATAACAAATCCTAATACAATACATTGAGGTTTGTGACAAAATATGAAAAGTGAATGATTTGGAAACATGCGTGCAGTTTCCACCTGAAACAGATTCCATCAGACTCTTGAATAGATCTACCTGCTGTGAAAAACCGGGGTCAAAGAGCAGCAACAAAAGTGAGGCAAAGCGAACTTTAGGGTGACACACCTGGCAACAGACGCAGACTTCTCGATGAGACTGATTAACCTCGTGAACTGTTAGCTTTGTTTTCTCTGGGCAACATCTGCTCCTGTGGAACAGCAAGGCTGCTGGAGTTAATGTACCAGGGAAGGAAGCAGGTCAGCAGCAGGCTTTGAAAGTTTAGAGGGGGTCTACCAAACTCTCATAGCGGTAACACATGGCACGGAAGGCGGCTCGTCTTCGATAACCCTTGCCTGCGCCGACTCGAAAAAGACAGTGAGGCGTTTGTGCAATCGTGTCAACCGCAAGGCTGCAGCTTGTAAATAAGACATTAACCTCTGTGTTTACAAAGGAGCCATGTGTTTTTCTTATTGCAAAGTGCTTTTCCCCGGCACTGCCGTAACACGCAGCTTTCTCCGAGGCAAGAGTGGGGGTGGAAAGGCAAAGACTAATAAAACAACTGGGTTCCTTTCCAGGGATACAAATATTAAATCTTTCCGTTTTCAAAGGAGTCCATTTTCATTTCTCCACTTGCTCCTTTTCTTCCCTGATGGACTTGAGCGTATATGAGAAGAAAAATTTCGGTCTGGGGTATTTGTGCCAGAGAAATCAATCAATTAGCTATAAACGCTGGGATAAGCCAGTCTCTCATTATGTGCAGGGAAGCTTCACACTGATGCAGCACAGTGCACTTACTCGTGCAGACAATGGGGTCAGCACGTGACCCCTCCCAGTGCTGGCGACAAACGCATCCCTTCTGCAGAGGCTCTGGGCAAATTGTTGAGGACCATCTGACTGAATCTTTTAACGTGCCGTCGTCCTGACACATTGTGTTAGACAAACAGAGTGCTTCTTGTTGCTAAAAATATTTCTGCACATGCAAGATGCTCCAGAGAACTGGAAATTACAGTACTAACTCACAGATGTGTGTGCATACGTTTGTGTATATGTGTCGGAGGCGCATTTGCATGAAAGAGAAGCCTGCACAATCTCCATTGTAATGCATGAGTTGTGGTCATGCTGCCTGGGCTCATTCACTTTCTTTGACATATTCATTTCCTCCAATATTTAAAACATATAATAGAAAGGAAGGGAGCGTAAACAGCTTTTAACTAACAAATCACCGAGTGTGTGCCTGCAGAAAGGTTACACACTTCTAATGGGATTCTTTTTAGTCATCTTTGTGGGATTTTCCCCTTTGATTTATAAGCACATCAGTTGGCACTTCAGTTTTGAAGCCTTGTTGATTCATGTGAGGCTGACAGCTCTTGACAGTCTCCATAAATATTAATCATATATTTAAGGTGGAAGCCAGGGAGCTGAATAATCTGAAAGACGAAACAAGCCAAGAATATTAATTAACTAAATCTAATGAATCCTCTAAATTAACTAGCTAAAAAAGTCTTCCTTGCTGCCTATGGCTGCATTTTCAAGAAAAAAAAAGAAAAACACAATGATGTTCATTTTCAACTTCAGGAACTGTACAAAGGCAAAGCATAAGAATTAATTAAGAGTGAAGGATTTAAATTTTTAATTATACCTTAATTTAACCAGAGAAATCAGACGGGAACCGAATTTGATTTACAATAAAACTTGGCAAGCTGAGAAGCAGTCGACACATTCAGCCCCGAAACTTGTGGGATCACGTTTTAGGCTCAGCAAAGACAGAGAAATAGTCGACAATTGTGTGGATTAAAATAAACTTGCATCATCATGAAACAGCAAAGCCAGTAATCCTCTCATTATTCATAAAAGTCTACTTTCACATCCACCACATAAAATTCAATACCGTCTCTACATGATGAGCCAAACAAATGAGTCCACACATGAAGCACAAAGGGCTCATTCATGCCTGGGAGATCCTGTTCTCTATCCCTTAAAAAACACCCTCAATTCAAAGTATGACACAGCCTCTAATGGTAGTTTTCATTGATCCACTACTAAGATTCTGACAGATTTGTAAGATCACAGCTTTGTTTGAGGTGTGTGGGAAAGCCGAGCATCAAAGGCATATAGAAAAAATCCTTTCAATCATGGATTAAATTTATGCTACATGTATATTTAAGATAGATTATTTTTTTCATGTATTTTTCAGCTAAGGGGACAGTTTGGAATATTGAAGTAAAGCTTTATGAGTAACAAGTAGAATATTATAGAGGTTTGAGCGAAACATTGGATGTTTTGCTCCACGTTAAGAGTCTCAGCATGATTCAAACAGGAAGATCATTGGCACCGCCTCCGACCTCCGTTTCCGTGTAAATAAGCGCAATCTTCTCTGTGGATTACTGCCAAATGCATTCTGACAACAGGATTTAAAAAAATATATCATTCTTGTGTACAGCAATGCCAGACGTTTTCACACTAATGCGCTAATAGCTGAGCTAATTTTTTGGTTTAGTGTTTTTGCCAACTCTGAAAAGATTAGCTTAGCTTCCCCTACATTAATACGTCTAAATAAATTCTTTAGCACTAATTTACATGGATGTTTCATAAACTTTCAGCTGAATAAAATTCAATGTCTGTGTTGATGTTGAAGTTTTGGTTTTCGACTGCTATGACTTCTTCAGGCAGATAGACATTTATATTCATGCTCTTATTTTGAAGAGAGAGAATTTATTTAAATTTTTTTTTGTTTTTGTTGGCTCTAGTGGCCTTTATTTGAAAGTAGTTCGACAGGAAAGAGGGTAATGAGAAAGGAGAAGACATGCGGCAAATGTGGCCAGGCCGGGAATTGAACCTGCGACCTCCAGCACGAGGACTAAGGCCTCCACACTGGGAGCAGACTGTCTAAGGAGCAGTTCCAGTTCCTCTTTTCTCGTTCTCCCCCTTTTTTCCACAACAACTTTACATACAGGAACAAAATAAAACAAGGACAGTAGAGAACAAGACATAAATACAATATCAAAGGTTGTTATAGAACATATAAATATTATGTAAAAGTTAAATTGGTGCTTGTAGTCTTTCAAGCGCAAATATCATTTGAACTGAAGTTGATGCTTTATAATTAGCTTTGCCTAAAGCTTTGTGTGGTGTTGGCCCAACCTAGTAACTGCTCACCCTCCAAACACCAGACATCAATCGCCATATTATTTTTATGCAGCCTGGAAAATTACATTTATTTAATCCTATAAAAACCTCAGCTTCAATGATTTTTAACTATTCACCTGAGGACTTTTTTTCATAAATGTTAGAGATTCTCTGGCTTCATA
Source organism: Alfaro cultratus (assembly GCA_903066825.1). NCBI lineage: Eukaryota > Metazoa > Chordata > Actinopteri > Cyprinodontiformes > Poeciliidae > Alfaro > Alfaro cultratus. The sequence continues at coordinate 144,755 of CAEFZX010027314.1, read as the reverse complement.
GCACATAAAACACACTTTTGCTGAAGGGATTAGTGCTTAGACTGTCCCATTTACTAGATCTGCAATGGATACTGCCAAACAAATGGCTGACTATGAGGTTTCTCTAAGAGCACAGTGTTTAATCAGCTGTTAATACAACGCTGTGCCTTTGTTCTAAAATAGAACCACTTCCTGTTGGTATTTAAAGATCCAGTTTTATTGAGGACATCTTACCACTTCTATTAACCGTAGTGATTATGTTTGAGCTTCTGATCCATTGAGGATGCCAAAATCCATTTCAACTTTTTCTAAAACAAAGAAAATGTATTCCAGCTGACAATGTATGTGACTTTTTTTTAAGTTGACTAACTGTAAATGCAGAGAACTTCAAGGTCAGCAATTTCTGCATGCACTGTTGCAAATCATTCAGTTGTGCAAAAGTTTTTAGGTCAACAATTCAACCAAATAATTTGCACGCACATGCTTTTAGTGCAATTGTAACTTTAGGGAATGTTTTGTTGTTTTTACCTCGAATGGGAATGCTCTTACTCTTCATTTGTGAGTGAAAACACACCAGGAGACGTAGTAGGGTTCACTACTCGGATGTCGGCGAGTCAATTATCTTGTACAATCAAACATAGAACACCAGTGAAGTGCGTCTGCCTGAACTAACAACAAAGTCCTAATCTACTTAGTAAGTAGCTGTATTCTCTGAAGGTGGCAACTCCCTGCCTCAGGGATTCTCTGAGCTCAAAGCGTGAAAAACGGTTGTGGATGTCAAGATTCCCCTGACACTCATTCACTGATGATCAATTTCCTATTCTCCATCTCTGGCCTGCCCTCGTACATCAGCATCAAGCAGACACAAGTAAATACAGTATGTGGCTTAATACGTTTTCCTCTCCGGGGATTTTGCAGACCAAAGTGGCTTTGGAAGGGTAAATAAATAAATATTCCATTGAGTGGTTGAGTTGATTGCCTTTCTGCTGATAGAGAACAACCCTTCCTTCTACTGCTGTCCAAGAGAAACATTTACTTGTGTTGCGCCGGTTAATATAAGCACCCTTAAACAACACTGATTCTGACAAGACTCTGCAGATGGATGATGTCAAAACCAGCAATTATACAAACAGTTTTTTCATTAATTGCTAACTTAGTGTTTACAATTTTTGCTTACATGAATACAACAGTGTTTTAGGGATTTTCTTGGGTTATCTGTATACAGAGATAGACTATTGGTTTGCCTTGTAAAATTACCACTTTGCTTGATTATGTGAATCTAAGTACCTGTTTGAGAGGGCTGTTGCTAAGCAAATTAACCAATTGGTGTGTGGTTGAAAAGACGCCTTTAAAATGAAATGAAATGAAACAAAACGTCCAGTTTAAAGACATGATAATGGGTTCCCGAGAATTAGATGAGATTTTAGCAATACTTAGCAACGGTCCTTACATGTTGTTCAGATGTTTTTTGCACGAAGTATTCAAAGTGTTCCCAAACAAACATTTTTTATATGTCAGAGGAATCATCAGTGCTTATGTAACCAAGTGAGGCAAATAATAAGTCTTTATCTGCTTTCTTGCTTTAAAATAGGAGTCTAAGAGGTGCTTGGACACACCTCTGAGAGGTGCGTCCTCTAAGCTCAGTATTAGTGTACCGAGCTTACACTAATAGCCTAAACTTACATTAAATGAAGTCACATGCCAATAATGACGTGGGAGCACTTGTGTGCAAAATAGATGTCAGTTTGACAAGAAATATTACCAAAATATCGGCAGACCTCATGCTGCAAAATCTCATTGCACCTCTTAGTTTGACATCCCTTGCTTTGTTACTGAAGTTAAAATTGGTCCACAAGAGGTTTTCGATGTGTAAAACCTCCAAAATAAACGCTACTTCATTTTATGAGGTTTCTCAAAGTTGAATTTAAGACTTTTTTTAGACCTTAAATGATTTATGTGAAAGAACTTACCTGATCACTTACACTTTACTAACATAGGCGTGTTAAAACACTTGTATGGCTAAGTGGGTTTTTCCAGTTCTGACATGTGACTGCAGTGATTAACACCAAGGTTACATAACTTCAACACCTTCTAACATTAAAACTTCATGTTTAAATCAAATGCCAAATTCCTCATATCCAAGCCAAAGCTTGTTTATTGCAGGCTTTCTCAAGACGAAGAAGGTGATAGTGGATAATTAACAAGTACACTCTGATTTTAATTTTCCAAAGGAATAACGAGTCTTAGCAGCACGACTATTTCAGGGGAATTTAAGACTCCACAGAAAATCTGATTTATCTCTGAAATATCACAAGATCTTCCTGGCTTTACCACATGTCATCGGTTCCAATCCCTACCTTGTTAGTTTACAGTAAGTAAGTGTTACTGCCGGAGACCACGGTGTTTTGGGGATATCTGTGTTGGATATCTGCCTGGATGAAGAGGGGAGCCATCTGCCAACTCTTCATCTTAGCCAACTAGTTGTAGCCTTTGCAACTTGTAATCAATTGTTAAATTTAGCTAAAAATACTGCAGTTATTCATTTCATATAACTCTCTCAAACTTCTTCAAGCTATAATTTCTAGCTCCAAAGGAAACAGATCAACATTGCATTTCCATGATAGAATCTGACTGAAGGACAGTTCAGTCCCTGAGCCCATATTTATCAAACAATATTTGTGCTGTCCCTTTGGCAGTGACAGCAGAGACCCAGAAAATACCCTTCAAACCAACTTGAGGTGAAAATGTTGGCTAAACCGCCTGGATGAAAGTAAACTTGGTAAACACTTTATTGCAAAGCATCATACGATTTGATTAATCTCTCCAAGCACATAATCCAGTGCACCATCCGAAGTGTGCAGCCCTTTTCACCCCACCTCTGCACAGCAGATGCTGGCTAAGCTGTGATCGGACCAAGGGCGCCGTGGCGAACACAACACACCCGGCTCCCAACATCACGACCTTGACTGAAGTGCAAGCTGATAGACGGGTCTCTCCATTTTTTTATTTTTTTTTTCAACGTGCCAAAAGGGGCTCGGTCCAATTACAGGTATTGGGTACATTGTCTTGTTAACTTCAGCTCTGACTGTACATTCAGGCAGCTCAGAGATCAAGTGCTCACTGGAGTCTAAATTGACAGGGCTACCTTTTCCGCTGTCACTGCCTCCTGTATTACTCCATCACCGGTGGCTGATGGAGGAACATAAAACACTGTCGGAGACATCTATGCAGATGTTGATGGCATCAAAGTCAGCGTATTCTGACAACCTGACTTCTGTTAGGCAGTCTAGTAAAAGAAACACACTATAAGCACAGAAACACACAGAAAAGGTGGACACCTGCCATCATAGTTTAGTCTGGCTTCCATGACAGGTTGACTATATTAGCAGTTCATTCATCACACAAAAATAGCAGCCTTCTCCAGTTTCTTAGCTATTCAGTATGAAGCTGAGGTAGGCTCTCCAACCAGTGTCCCAGATGATATACTGTCATGAACTTTTTGGAAAAAGGTTTATATTTAACTAAAGTACCATTCAAATGTGCTTACTGGGTACATTTTTTACAGCTGAAATCTACAAACATTCGTGACCCCTTCTGAAAATGCTTATACCTGCCCATTTTATTCATCCAAACAACAAATTTACCATATTATTCAATAATATGTGAAGTGGAAGCCATCTTAGCACTAGCGGAGAAGCTAACATTCACGTTCATTCTTCTTTCAAGTCTTTGGAATACAGTCAATCTACGAGCAAATAAAGTGAATGCCGCTACAATAGCGTGAGCAGCAGCATTGTTTTACAGTTTCTCAAGCTGCATTTTCTTTTTTTTATATGAAAAAAATGAATAAATACATGAATAGGCAAATTTTCCACAAATAATTTGGAGTTAACGTTCCACTGATTAATCTGCAAACACAGGTCCATGACAGCCAGTTGTCCAGTTGTTGAAGACATTGTTGGCCCACAACATTAACATTAAAAACTCAGTGCTTTCTTTCAGCGTTCGATTACCGGTACTTTAAAATCGAAAACTCTCCAACAAACCGATTCTAAATGATTTCTGAACATTGTTCCAAATATACTGCTAAAATTTTGTCTCGCCCCAATCTTACGTAATCAGCAGTTTTGTCTCGTCTTGTGAGCTTAATGTACAGTGCTAGTAATAAAATGTTATACAGTATTGTATTAAGCAGGAACATACTCATTGCTTTTCTGTATTAAATAAAAGCAGGTGCATCTTTTTCATTCATAAAAATTATAAATTTATATTCTGTTGATCTCAGCTTTGGATCAATGGTATTTCTTTGTTGTTAGAACAGAAGGAAAGTGAAATAAAAACCTCTAATTAGAACATTTAAATGGATCAGTAGCCAAAACATTTCCTGAATGAGCACCATTAAGCTCCATGCTTTCTCTTAATGTATCACAAGCGATTGGAATAGCTATTAATTTGCAAGTCGTAATGTTGGCACTTCGGTGACTCGGGCAGGACAGAAGCTGCATCGATCCAAACTCCACCGGATTACTAAAAAGGTATTGACCTATAAATGGCACTTCAGAAATGACAGCTACCAATATTGACCTTTAAAAGAGGAGTAAATATAAAAAGTGTTTCCCAAACCCCAGCGCTGCTCGTGTGCCAAGAGGTCAATACCCAGACTCCATTAGAGACATTTAAGGAAAACATTCTCCCAGAGTAAAATACCACATTTAGCTATTTGCCCAAATAATCACGCAAAGCAGGAATGGAATATGTGGCTGCCTCAACAACACACAATAAAGGCTTGATGAAAGTGTGGTGACCTAACTGTGCAGTCCAAGGCAATGAAATACGCCTGAGTGTTAATTGGAAACCTAGCTTCCCCACTCAGGCGTGTCATTGAAAAGGAAATAGGCATGAGCAGCAAAATATACAAAGGCATTCGAAAGGATAAAGGAACACAGCTCAGCGTGATTGGAGCAGGCAGATGAGATGACGCTAAATATACATCTGGCAACACTGTAATCTTAACACAGACAAATAGCCTTTTGTCTAAAACTGTTCTGTTGGCAAAAAGCAACAGTGTAATTGGTTGCATTAAGGAAGCTGGGTTTTGTCCTTGAGAGTCGCAAAGAAGTTTCACATGCATACAGACAATGAAATTATTGCTGACAATGAAACTTTTCAGTTTTTTGGTGCAGGAATTTGCAGCTTGCTCCCAGTGTTATTAAATTTCATTGCAGGCTACAATAAGGGACGGAATTTGGAAAATCTGTCAGGGCTCCTGGATTTAACATTTCATAAAATGATAATAAAAAAAGATGCTTTTTGGGTGTACTTCTGTGTGTGTTTCAGCTGCACTAGTGCAAAGTCAACACTACAACTCTAGGACCCCTACAACTGTCCAACACCCTCCCCCATTCCCTGACCTCCATTTCCCTGTTGGTCAGTTCACAGCAAATCCGTAAAGCCTCCCAGCATCTCCATGGCGACAGGCCTCAGCCGAGCAGATGGCCTCAGTGTGCTGCGCGGCAATTAAAGAGGGAGTGACGAGCGGGGAAAAAGAAAGTGGGTCAGGATCGGGGGGAGCAGGGCCGGCATCGCGGCGCTGCCTCGGCCTCGAGCCTGAGCGCAGTCGTGTGCATTTGTGCTCACAGTCATGCGCGCACATGCCCACACACACATGTGCGTTTATGCCTCAGTGCATCCTTTCCCGAGTCTTCCCAGCAAAAATAAACACACACACCCGACGGCAGTCACAAAGCATCAGTAGTGTGAGAATGAAAAGAGAGGATGGGGGAGACAGCAAAGTGCGGCGCACAACAAACTGACCTGGAATCCGGTCAGAAAAACTTCCTCCAGAATTACACGAGCATAACAACAAACAACCTAATGAGATTAACCCTTCAAATCTCCAGGACTGACATCACCAATTATTCCCCTCATTTGCACGACCGTCTCCTGAGCATCACCAACTCAAACAGGAGTTGTCTTCTTAAATCTAGCAAACAGTAGAGATGTAGCACACCGCAGTTTCACGCCAACCACTTTTACTACATTTTTCTTTCTCTTGGTGCCCGTAAGGCCGCAGTTGAGAAAGGTCAGGCACTTTGACCTTTCCAGCAAAGTGTAAGTTGTTTACCTCCAAACCCATCAAACATTATGACAACCTTCTTGATTTTTGGAATATTTCAGCTACTCGCAATCAGGCATGACATAGGTTCTATTCAGCCTTTACTGGTCAGCAAAGGAATGTACCATTCATAATTTATGATAGAAATGACACACCAAAGTGACCAAGTTTTCTTCAACAGCATAGGCCTGTGAAGCAACTTGTTGCTGAGCATTTCAGGGTATCTCGGTAGTTAAACTTTCGCCTCTTTTTATTTTACTGTATTTTATTTTTTAAAATACCAATTTGTTTGGACAAATAGTAGCCAACTGGTAATGTTGCTTTTACCAGTCAGCTGGTAAAAACAACATGGGAAAGATGAGGAAAACTAAACAAACACAAACGTCATTTTGATTAGGAGTTCACCGGTTGCAGTTTTCTGGCTGATCACCAATCGTTTAATAGCCTGACCTGTCGATTCCAATTTTGACCGGTACCGATGTTTTGGTCTGAAAAGTCGCTAAATACAGCGAGAAAGTCACTAAGTTGCCAGCAGTGACTATTGTTAACCGCACAAGTGCAGACATGACCTGGTGGGCGGGTCTGTCAATCAACACTCTCTCACGGCAGAGAAAAAGGGGACGATGGTTGATTTTCAGACGTTTGAAGCCGATCACCCATCTCCAAAGATTAAGGAAATGCCTATTAAAATAGATGTACATAGATCTGTCTATTCTTATTTGCTTACGTAAAAGAAGTTCCAAAAAATGACTCCACTCCAGAGGCCAATATCCTCCTAAATCCAGATCTAGCTACCTTGTTACGTCTTGACTTCAACTAACTTGATTTAAAATGCAGCATAACACTCAGAATAAGGAATCCTTTAATTAATATGACAAGAAGACCTTCCTATTTCATTCCAAATTCACTTATTTAATGCATAATAGTATTCTCACAATTATTCAATGAGCCATTAATTTTCTTGAAGATAGATTTAATAGAGAACGTGGGGAGGTTTTAAAGAGTTCAGGGGCCTCCCGTGTGGAAACAAAAAAGACCTAATGAGCTGTAAAAAATTGAATGAACTTTTACTTGCTTGAGTCTTTTCTTCCAGTGAGTAGGCCCCAAATGTGCCTAAACAGAACGTCAGCCAAAAACACTATTTCAAGTCAAAGGAGACTCACCCCTGGAACACAGCCTTATTCAAGAACAGCGTGACTGCTGTTCACTCCCATCTCCGCAATGTCTGCATGTAAGTAAATCTTACATCTCAAGTTCTTTTTTTTTTCTTCCTTTTTTATATTTTGGCTGTTATTTTGCTCACCATTTCACCCCCATTCAACCTGGAAAGGACGATGCAATTCTTAAGTCTATTCAGCAAAAAGACTTGAAACTCAACCCTGAGGGATATGAGTCTGCAGGCTGTAAAAGAGCATGGACTTCATCAGTTTCTGACACATTTGCAATGTTTTTGTTCGTATTTCTGAGTTTCATCGTCCTGACCAAAACGCTCCTGAGTCCTGGGAACAATTTAGAGCAGCATATCCAGTCTTCAGAGGTAAATATTTGTATGTTACCTATGTGAAGAGAGAAGAAAACTGGGGTAGAAAGACAGACTCCAGAAACACCTGCCAGACCGTGAGCTAATGGGTGAGTAGGTGTTTGCCCATTTATTACAGGGCAAAAAAAACCTTAGAGGTAGCTGAAGGAAGGGGGGAGGTTTCTCAGCTCTCCCCAACTTTCTGCCTCTTTGGCCTGACGTGACATTTGGCAAGTTGAATGGTTGAGCTTACAACTGCTGTGAACTACAAAATGGCCCCTTGTGCTTTTTTTACTGGTATCAAAGCCCTTTTCCAGATTGCCGATTGGTTCATTCTACTCACTAACCCCAAAGCCAAGAAAGCTGCTGCCAGAGTATTGGCTCCCATGTGGAAACCCCTGGCAGAAGTTGTTGAGCTGGAAGACATAATGTGAAGAGGAGACATAGACTGAAATGGACGGGGGGTCGGAGTAGGCATTTCATACACATCCAGTCTGGATTTGAAATATTTACCTTTAGGGAAAAGCAGCAAAGTAGCCAAGACAAAATGTCAATGCCAGCTGGTAATAAGATTGTGGTCAATTATAACCTGTATCTGTCTTTGACCTTCAACAAAGATTTTATTATCCAACACCCAAACATGACTGTCTCCTCCCCAGTAAAACTCAGGGAGTTTCCTTGATGTTCAACCAGGAAGTGTGTGCATCCGAATGCAAAACCTGTTTGTCCAGATCTGAACAGAGACATCCAACTGGATTTGAATTGGAGAAATTTGGAATCCAAGTCATCATCTTAAATTTATTGTAGTGTTCCTCAAACTTTTCCTGAACTCTTTGCTTTTAAGCATGGCATATTTTTCTGCTCTAAGAGGCCATAGCAATGAAAGGATGTAGTGGGTCAGCATGTCAAATTAAAATCCTAACTAATTACTAACCACATAATTTAAAAGAAAACAACTTGTCACACATTTTCAGTGGTTATAATGCTATGCATAATCCCTGTCTATTTAATATTTGGTGATAAACTGAATTAGTCACCTCGTATAAACCTCTCAACTTTGGCATTCTTTCGCTGGAGTAGAAAAGAATTTGTCCTTGCAAAAGATAAAATATAACAAACATAATTTATCAACGGCTTTGAAATATTAACATTTTACTTGAAGCACTGATTACATTAACTCAAGGCTGCACCCGGGTCAGGATGATGTCTGCTGGAACCGTCTGCTTTCCAGACTGCCAGTCTCTAATACAATTTAGCATTAAACTGCAGCAAAACTGGTTGAACCTACTTTTACATGCAAGTGGGCATATTTTCTACTAAAGTCTGTGTTACGCAGCGCTTCTATTTTAAATATGAGAAGTAAAAAAATGCATTCTTTCACCTTGTTTTGTATGGTATGCTGGATGTGTGGTGCTTGGTGCATAAAAGCTGAAACATTAAAAAAAGTTGTTGAGTAGACGCAGGAAGATACCTTCAACTGATGTCAGCAGGAGATTCACAAAGTTCTGATTGTTGGACTATTTTTAACTCCAAACTGGATCTATATGAAGGTTCAAATAATAATTAAATAACAAGCAAGCGAGGAAGCAGAAAAATCCTCAAACTTTGCCAAACAATGTACAGGATGGGATTCAGACTTTTGATTTCTTTCTTAAAAGTCAGAGGTCATTCTAAGTACAAAACAACATTAGAAGAGGACATCAGACGCAGTTCAATGGAAGCCAAAGGCAAAAGTAAATTATTCTAGCTTCACTGGGAAATTGAAACATCTTGTTCCGTGGACCAATGTGACAGCGTGTCAGACAGACTGGCGGGAGAATGACAAGGGTGACAAATCCATGGTGGAAGAAATTTTACCTGGATATGAGTTCTGGGTGCCAGTCTGCTGAATAACTCCCCGTATTAGGCCGAGAGTGTCACGGTCTACCACATTACCAAAGTGATGGGATAGGTTCTGCACCGCAGGCCACCTCCACACTCATCTCCATTTGTCTTAGAGCAAAGTTTGAGAACAAAATACATTAAAAAAAAATCTAAGTTTTCCAACGTGAGGCGCTTTTATAAATTTATTCACCACTAACGGAGAAAACTAGGTCTCAGGTGGAAGAACAGGATATGTATTGATATGTAAACAACTGAACTCTTATTTATATTAACAAATTGTGTAAAGTTGATCCAAACAAGGAGCAGCAAGACACACAGAGAAATATGAGCTGACCTGTTATCACTCATATTTTCCTAGTTTGCCTGCACAGGGCGGGGGCACTAAGGAGCTTTGCACAGAGCTGCAGCTCGCTGGAAGCTTAGCTATATGTCAGGGAGAATAAATAAACCTGTGTTTGTGTTTTATAAGAAACCCCCCTCCCCTCAGCCCCAACTCTTTCATTCAACCACTACCGCTGCTGAAGCACCCCCGTCACCCACTCCCGTTTACAACCACGCAGTTGCTTTGAAGCGCAGTCAGCTCCCGGAGAGATATCGGTGCGGAATATTAAATGAGCGAACACCATCGCTCATTAAAAAAGGAAACATTTCATGAAACAAACCCCCTTTTGTATCAAGTGCTATCCAAGCCAACACTCGGCGCGCGCCATCCTCAAAGGGAGAGCGAGGAAACTGGAGAGAGGAGACAGGGGGGAGAAGAAAGATAGAAGGTGGTAGGTGCACAACCAAGATTTGTAGAAAGTAAACGAGGGAAATGAAAGGATTTATTTATTTTTTTTGAAGGAGATAAGCTCTGAGACTTGGGAGAGCTTCAGTTATGTGGCACCATGATGGAAATTTCAGGAACACTTTAACTGGAAACATTTTTCGTAGCCACAGACTAAAACGCAGCAAAATTTTAGAAATGCTTGAATTTTCCATTTAGAAATCTCCTGCAAGTTATGATTAAATTTGAGCTCAACCACAGATGAGATGTCCAGCGATGGGAGTCTGAAGGCTTGCAATGACATTGATCAGTATGAAATTTTTAAATATTTTCCCTAAACCTTTGGGCATACATATTGCAGTTAGGATTTATCAAACAACCAGCTTCAATTTACAAATGTGAAACATGTCAAGAAGATCTACCAATCAGGTTTTTTTCCAGGATCATATAAATTTATGGTTTAATTTGACTGAATATTTTAGTGACATTCCAGTTGTGAGTTTGAATATTTTTTTTCTAAGGACTTTGACATATAAAAAGAAACATGAAAGTTTATGTATCTGAAAAAAAATCTAAAAATGTATTGGAGTGTAGATCATCAATCAAAATCGCCCAATGGAAAATTGGCCAATTGGAACCTCTGGCCAATTTATGTAAACAAATTCAAGTAAACTTCCTATTAATTACGTTTTTTTTTTTTAAAAACTGTAATTTGATTCACTGAAAGCCTCATTTCAAAAATGTGCAGTTTATAAATAAAACTCCTTGTATATCCGTACAACATATATTGTTACCGGATTGCAAATATTTATTTCATTGTTCATGTTAGACTTGTATAAACAAAAAAAATGCATCGCAGCAAATTTGGAGTGGAATGTAATGACAACATCTTATTGCATTTCACATCCACAGCAAAGTACAATTAAATACTCATCATTTACATGTAAATTTATACTCTGTAATCATTTAAAACAGAACAATAAATAACACGTGTATACATTTTCCTGTCACACCGAGTTGGTCTTTGTTTGTTCCATTATGTTTACAGTTCACTTGCTCATGTTTTATTTACTGTCATGTTAGATTAGCGAAGCTCTGACACAATGAGTGCATTGCAGTGGGCGCAGGGCAAGCTTACTTTCTGAAGCAACTGCTCCATGCAATGCAGGAAAGGTAAAGATGTTTTATAATTTAATCTAATTATAATCCAAACATGAACAAATTCATAAAAACTACTAAGTAAATCAGTTTATGTTATTCCACTTAAATCCAGTTATGTAGTCTTTTCAACCTAATGGATATCTAGCAAACAGATGGATGCATTCCAATTCAGTTTAGTCACTGACAAAGCATTGTGTTTGTAAAGCGACATCTAGCTGAGGAGATGTGATGCTTCACCACATTGTGACCTTGAGAAATAGAGATAAGCTATAACTTTGAGAAGTCCAATTTTTCTATGCAGAAGTTACATAAATCAAACTATTTTTCCAGAACATATAATCAATGTAGAATATTCTAGTCAAGGTTTAAATTTGACCATTTTTTATGTTTTTTCTCCTACATTTTAACACCATAAAGCATTTAAAATATATGTTATGTGTCTTTTCACAAATAGGATAATTGCTTGGATAAATTTGAACTGAATTCTAAAAAAGAAATCTTAGGAAAACTAAAGTTTTCTGAAACAGGAGCTAACTTGTGTGCCTTACAGCTAACAGTTAGCTCGTAGCGATTTTCTCACATTGCTTGAAATTCTTCGTATATTGTTTGATTTTTTTTTTTGTCTTTTCATTACCAGGTACTCAAAATGCTGCCACACAAACAACTTACAGGTTGTGAAATACTTTTTATTTTTACTCAGATGACAATGGGGAAACGCTGGTGCAAATGCTACGTTTACGTTCATTAGCGCATGAATGGCATTCCCGGATTGGCTGCTGTGCAAACGCTAGCCAATAACGTGTCAATTAGCATGGTGGTTCATTCCCAATATATAAATTGTGTGTGATATTACCATAACGAGTTTGCGATGCATTTTGCAGGCTTATAACAAATCATATTTTGTCTTTCAGTGTTCCTTTTTTTTTAAATGTCACATGTCTCTTCAATGCTAATGTAACCCAGTGTTGCCAGTAAGTCACAAGACAGGCTGCTCTGTCATTTTGATATTACCCCTAAATGAAAGAGGAAACTAGCTTGAAAGAAATTCGTTTTTATCAACCTCAGTTTATAAAGCAGCAGTAATGCAGCTTGTTTTAACAAGACTTGGATACTTAATAGTGGTGGTGGTGCTGCTGCCAAAAATACATGCACACACTGAAAAAAAAACATTTAAATTCTGCTTGATGCTATAACATTGTGTAAAGCTTTTAGTTTTCCAGCTGCAATCCAATATACAATAATATCCTGCTGAAATACATTACAACAGATTGATTGTAAAATAACTCCGCTGCCAGTAATTTCCTGTTATTTCACCGTAGAATGATTTAATATCAAAAACCATGAAACAGAGGCAAAGAACAGAGTGGTTATTGTTCCCAGGAAGCATCTTGTATCTAATGTTTAATTTACAGCCTAAGCTGGTCTACTTTGTCAGCCAGCTGAGCTGATTTATCAGTTTGACTGAAGAGAGTTGAGGCAGATCTGCAGGCCAGCTCTTGTCAACACACTGCAAAAGTCAGCATAAAATCTAACGGAGACAAACAATGGAAAAAGAAACAAAAAATAAATAAATCACGGAAAAGCGACACCAACTGGTTCGTCTGGTTTTAAAATGAACGAGTCGAGGGGGTGAAAGCTGCGAGAGAGACGGAGAGCTGCCCAAGATGTGAAGAACCGATCACACCGAGTTAACAGAACGTGCAATGTTTCCTGTCACACTAATTACAAATGTAATGCCTTTGGCTCGGTTCAAAACAGAGCAGAGAAGACCGTACAGGATCCATTTCCCCCTTCTATACTCAGACGCTGCGGGATGCCCTCAAAATGCTTCCCAGTACCTCTTTGCTCCTTAATGGGGGCACATCAGCCCAGTTCGTCGCTATAAACTGACTTTTTCAGGCTGTCACAGGGAAAGGTGGGAGCAGCAATTACTAGATCCCCAGTACTTTAAAGGCATACAGCTTCAGAGTGCAAGGCTGGGAATTATCCCCTCTCTCAATCCCTGATCAGCTCGTGACTAAATGTCCTAGTTGTAAACTGAGACAATGAGAAAAGAATGGTGCACTCCTATGGCTTCTTCTCCTTAAAGCAGCCAAGCAGAAAATACAAGGCGGCTGCATGGAAAAAGAAGGAAAAAACAAAACAAAAACGATGCAGTGAAAGGCTGCGCTCTTCTTGCACGGCAGCTTGGAAAAATAAAGAGATGGATGCGGCTTTTCTGAAAAGGAAGAAAATGCTTTTAGTGGAAATGACCAAGTAGTAACTATAGTAACTGAAGAGAGAAACTGAACAAGTTAATGGTAACGGCGCCAACTGTGACGAGCTCTCCAACACGTAATATTTACATTCCCATCAGAGTATGATTCTACTCAGGAATCATATTAAGTCTGATCCATTATAAGACGTCAAACTATCTGACTGATGGGAAGAAAGAGACAAAGCGAGAGTAGTTAGTCGATCCATTTCCAGTTCTCAAGAGCAGAACAAGAATTTAACCGTTTAATCTCCTGACAAGGATCAGCTAAATAAGGAAGAGACTCGATCAGAAAGGCTCTGGGCTATATTTGAGCCCTTTCATTGATTTTCTTTGCTGATGCTGGGATTTGAATTGAAACACAGGAGAAATTCTAAGGATTTAGGGTATAGAATTGCAGCTGTAACTTGCTGATAGACGTGTTGTTCCTTCCTGATCTGACATGATGGCTGTCTGAGGTGATGGAAAGGGAGCAGGAGAGGACATCGGACAGACCGAAAGCCAAAAGCAGATGCCGGATTTGATACCGAGCTCTATGTAGTGACTAAAAGGTTTGGTAACCTTAGAAGGCCAGCGTCCGGGAGAAACTTTACTGCTGATACTCAATGAAACTTCCCCAGCACCCTAAAATAGCTACACCCAATGTTAAGTAATCGGATTCGTGCCACTTCGTTGTCGGACATAGAAACAACGGCCAGCTAAAAAAAACTCAAAAGAGCTTCAAAATACCAGGTTTTTGTAAGGAACACCATGGTGAGGCATTCAAACACATTAAATGGGACATGAATTTCAGGTGGGGACAAAACGAGCCGTTTCGAGGGAGTACTTAAACAATAAAATATGAGTTATAATCTGGTTGCATTTGTGCACACACACCTCACAATAACAAACTTTGCTGGACAATAAATTGTCCCAGAAATTATTGCGATAGATGATGATATTGCCATTTTGTGACTATTTTCAACTAATATAATAATAATAACGGTATATTAATGCAAGCACACCCTCTCAAAGACCTAAAAAGACCTTTCATTGCTAGAGAATATTTAACACTGAAACTGGCAAACCTTTTAGATATCCCAAATAAATAAATAAAGCAACCAAAACAACAATAATTAAAGTGAATTATGAAGTCTTTGTAACCAAAATTGCGTTTTCAAAAATATCAATCATTCAGCTTAGACAGGGAAACAGGAAATATTCCCAGTTTGGACTCTTAGGGGAAAATGTTTACATAGTTTTCAAAATGCTGGATTTTCAACATCTAGTCCAAATGGAAATTATCCAGCTAATCTTTATTCATGATGCAATTAAGTGACTTATTACTTATTGTGACAGGTTTACACACACCCTTAAACCAAAACAAGTGTCCAATTGAAGCATTCAGTTTTTCTTGGTAAGAGTTAACTAAAATCACACACATTAATATTTTATCACACTTTCTCCAAATGTCCCAGATTTTGATGACATTTTATGCCAACAGGCCCCATTTCAGGAGACCTACATCCTACATTTATCTGTATGATTTAGTTGCAGACTAGATGATCCATCTCAAAATGTAACTGTATTTATTCTGGTGAAGCTTTTTGTTTCTTTTATTGAATGTTGTACTCATAATGATGCTGAAAAATAAAATATTTCTTCAGTTTCAGCTTTTTAGACAATGCCTGAAGGTTTGGGGCATAAACTGACTTTTTTAGTTCAATTAACTAAGCCCAAAGCATGATGCTGCCACCACCATCTTTCACTGTGGACATAGTGTTTCTTTGGGAAGGCTGTCAAATGAAATTTCTTGGTTTACATGCAAAGTGTTGGGTAATTTTTATCTATTTTTTTTAATAACCCCAAACCCTGATAATGCCACTACTGTATTTCACTGATTATGATGTCAAACACATATTTCAAACATTTTTGAAATGTGTGTTTTTCTAAGCCGACTTTTACAGGAGAAAAAAAAAGCATCTTAATTTAACATTCATTCAGTCTTCCACGTGCAAGGAATGCTCCATTTTGTGATAACCTTTCCATTATTTAGGCCCAGTGCTTCTCGCCATGCTTTATTCATCTATTTTGCGATACGCCGTCTTCATGCAGAGACCACAGGGGTAAGCGATGATGAGAATCATGAACTTGAAAAGAAAAGAAAAGAGGTCCCTCTTTGATCAACTAATTCAGTGTATAGAATAAAACTTAAAAGAGAGGAAACACAGCTCCTGTAATTAATGAACAGCCACTCTATGTCTACAATCACCACAGACAGAATAAAGGAAATCGGAGCTTTACAGAGACACTTCATGCAGTGTTCTGAGGGGGATTTGCCAAAGAGCTGACAGTAGAACCACAATGAGCTAAATGCTGTGCGAGATGAAGTTTGAGTGGCCAAGTGCCTCCATTAGCTCCAACAGCAAAAGCGAAGCTTAATCTTCTGTCAGCTTCCCTCCAGCTTGTCTCCCAGGACTCACAGCACTCTCACCCATCCATCACCTCAGCAGGGACCAAAGGGAGTCTCCCCAAAGGGCTGGGGATCAAAGCAATTTGCATTCAAACTAAAAGCCATCAAGGCCCAACAATCCAGAGAGACACTTTATTTTATGATATCATCCAAGAGAAAAACAAAAACACCACGGAGAACCAATTAGAATTTCCTCTGCAAAGGGGATAAAACATAAACAAAGTGAAAACGCTAATTATAATGTGACTTAGGCCAGCAGTGCTCCCTCCATGACATGCATGCAGGTGACAAATTAAAGGGGAAGCCTGAGCACATGATTGGAGAAACATCTGCAGATGGATGCATGCAGGTGTGCCGCACGCTGCCATAACACAATTAACTTCCACTCATGCGAAGAAAAATACAAAAGGAGCCAAGTTCGTATCAAGTTAGAGGGTGGAAATGTGACTGAAGCGTGAGGGTTGACGTGGGAATTAAAGTTAAAAATTCAACTAGAATAACTTTACTTTCTAAACCCAACTGTATAGTTGAACTATAATGAAATCTGAGGGAAATACTGCAGCAAATAATGTATAAAATATTAAAAACGTGTTAAAACCTCAAACTTCTATGTCTTGCATTGAGGTCTTATGTGATAGAAAATGAAGTGACTCATTAATGTAAAGTGATGGAACTACAGAGATCCACAGGTCAGGTTGGAGAATCTCAACCATCCTTACTGTAAAACATGGTAGTAGCAGAGTCATGCCATGGGAATGTTAAATGAGAAATAACCTCTTGATGATAACAAAAGACCTTGCTCAACATCCCAAACCATAAGGCCAAAGCTGCAATGGAATGGTTTAGGTCAAAGCTCATTCATGTGATCAACTGGCCCAGTCAAAGTCTGGGCCTAAATTCATTTCAAAGTCTGTGGTATGGCTTGAAAATGTCTGTTTGCAGACGTTCTCCTTTCAACCCGACTGAAGACGAATTATTTTGCAAAGCAAAATGAGTAAAGATCTCAGTGTCTACGTGTGCAAAGTTAATAAAGACATCCTGCAAAAGATCTGCGACAGAACTTTATTAAATACACTGCAGGTGGTGCAGGAGTAAGCAAAATGTGAACTAGTTCAAGGGGTGTGAATACTATAGCGTGGGGATTATATGAGAGAATCAAAGAGAGACGCTGTTTCGCTAGTTTTTCACAGGTGGGTAAACACACCAGCCGCCCAAAACGGTTAGTTAATAAATAACAGGGAAGGATAATAAATGTGGCAGGACTCGACATGAGGCTCTCATTTGGTGGCTCCAGATGAGGCGGTGCCCATTTTGCTGGCAAATTTCAGTGTCTTTTAAGTGTCCATCTTTAAGCACTGATGAAACACTTTCCAAATCCTGATGGGAACGGCCTCCTTCCAAGCAAAAAGGCACAAGGTCTCCTTGAAGGCTTTGACGAAAAGATGCAGAAAACATGTCAGACCTCTTTTTTTTATAGTGACCGTCTCCCAACTCAACCAGGGGAGATTTGTTCAGATGTGTTGGACAGAACCTTCATCAAAGACAAAAAAAGTAAGGGAATAACTTGTGTAGGAGAAGTACACATCCCTCCAAGAGTGTTTCCAACACTTGGAGAACTAAAGAAGCCCTACATTGGTTCAGCACTCATCACCAAACATCTATTTTTTCCCCTATTCCAAAAAGAGCTTTTAACTGTCCTCAAAGTCCCTCTGCTCACAATCGATCCATCCAACTGTACTGTGTGACATTCCCAACACAAAAGTGCTTTATACGCTTCAAATGAGATTACAAAAAACAAACAGTTGCTGCACCACAGCATGTGACCATTTGTCACAAGTCAAAGTTAAGTGCTGTGTGTCAGGCTTTCAACAACAAGCTCAGAAATCAAGCTGCCCAATTCTTCATCGCTTCCGACAACAGAGCAGTGGATCGGCAAATCCAGCAGGAAACGTCAGATGTCGACTTACAGCTTTTATGGGACATCGCAAGGGAATCGAAACGAGCAAACACTTTAGGGGTTAGAGACATGAAAATAAATGCAGATGTGTGGTGAAGCTTCCAGCTAGATTTTCAGGAGGAACTCATTTGAGAGAGAGAGAGCAGGAAACATGTTGAACAAACTACAGCAGTCTGTAGAAACTCAATTCACAACCTGACGAACAGTTACAAAGCCACAGATAAATCCGTTTTCATACTGAATAACAGCAGTATGAAAACATACTGCTGTTTTCAGTATAGCTATCCCTAATAGCTATACTGAACTGTAAAATTTACAGATGCACCTATAACCCTGTTATGGCCAATGACTATTTATCGATGTTGAACACGTATTTTATTACCCTTTCTAATCTTCTCTTCTACCCTTCCAGAAACAAATAGCAACAAGGTGAACATAAATATTGTTTGTTAATAAATATGACACCAACGTGTTAAAAAATTACTGATATCACCAATACCTATTTTTAGTGCTGATAGCAAAAATGCACCACATTTATTAGCTAACTACCAAAAGACGGCTACAAACAGCTACTCTTAAAAATCTTATTGCTTTTTCAAATGTTCATATCACTACCACAAACTTTAATGTGTTTAATTGGCATTACCTGTGATATACCAACATAAATCAGTGCCTAATTTTGGATTGGAGCGAAAAAATTGATTGTTTTATAAATGCCCTACCTTCTTATGAGACATTTAAACTCTTACATAACAGAGACAAAACTTAAGTTTGTTAGAGAACATCAGCAGCATCTTGAAGACCAGATGGGTTCATGTCGACGTTTGGCAGAGGCTTTGAATGTCTCAAAATGTCCTCTGCTCAGTTGACATCAATTATTAACTTTTATTTTTTTCTCTTTTTAACAAAATATGATAAATTAAATGTAACAGAGTCAACATTCACATCCCCACACCGTGTTACATAAGAGCGTCATACTCTCATGATGCTATTACCGCTTCATAATAGGGAATAGTGCTGTTACTGGTGACATTATGTTTGTTATAACATCAAGCATCATGCTGCTGCCACCACCATGTTGCTTTTTTTTAAAGGGATTGGGACCAAAAACTTTTTACAGGCTGAAAAAGAGTTAAGATTTGGGTTGGAAGTTCACCACAGCTCTAATCATCCAGCCAGAGATAAAATGAATGGTTTAGATTAAAGCTTTTCCTGTGATGGAATGGCTCAGTCAAAGTCCAGACCTAAATCCAATAGTGGCTCTATTTATTTAACGATCCATCAGATCTGACTGAGCTTGACCTTTTTGGCAAAGAAGACTGTGGGGGGAATCAGTTTCCAGATGTTGAAAGCTGGTAGAGACATACCCCAAAACCTTTCCAACTTCAGCCAGAGGGAATGTTGTCTCTACAAGGAACTGACTTAAGGAGGACAAATACCACACTCTTTTCTAATTTATTTCTGTAAAATTATTTGAAAACCATACAATATTTGCATTCCAATTCACAGCTCTCCACTAGTTCCAGGCCCACTGAATTAAGGTTTGTGGTTGACAAAATGAGAAAAAGCTGAAGAGGTATGAATACTTTAGCAATGAACGTTTGATTTCCCAAATGTGAAGCCTTTCTAATGTGAATGATATAAGTCCGAGAATACCTTTACACCACTCCTCATACTTATATCAATATAGGCTGGAATAGCAGCATGACCCTCCAAAGGAACCAAGTCATAAAAAACAGACACCTGGTTGGTAACTCAATTCACATCCAATTAAATATCAGCCTGGAATCCTGGAGAGACTGAGCACTGATATAAGAATGCAGACCGGAGCTGCTGCTGTTATTCACAGATCTATTCTATTCACTGTTCCTTCCCTTTGACAGTCTATTTGGCAGGCAGCTCTGAACATTTCTCTGTTTACGAATTTGGACCTATTTTGTTTTCCACAAATGGCTAATACCATGACAAGCACAAATGCCTCCCAACCCGTGGATAACTGCAACAGGCTTCTCTGTGCTGCTATGCATTCATTTATCTGGACCTTTTCTCACTTGTTTGTGCTTTGGTTAAAAAAAAAAGGGGGGGGGGGCCTGAAACATGCTGTATATCAATTAGGCCATCAAAGACAGGCGGGCATTTATGGTATCGCCCTTTAACCTCAGGGTGAAAGACCGAATTCTTGTGTTTGCATGTCAAAAGAAACAGGTCCTACCAACTCATGTAGCAAAAGAAATTAAAGTCTCTTCTCTCCACAAAAATGTCTGCAGACATTAATTATTCAGCTGCTTTGGTATCAAATAAAGAGAAGGATATAAACACGAAGCGTATTTATACAGTGTCTTAATTATGCCTCAATACCAGCTCCTGCTTTACTTGAATAGGAAATTTCCAGGATGCTTGAAGGGCACTTTTTGAGACATTTCCTGCACACTTGATTGAACAGCTTCAAACGATTTCCACCACGAATCCCAAGAGACCCAGCTAATCCTGATCTTCTCCACAAGCAAAGGGATCATCTCAATATAAATCAGACAGCGCGTTTGATCAAAGTATTCAATCAGACTTAAACACATGACCCCACAAGAAGCCTTGCCGCCAACAAGGTCAGAATCTCGGTTGTTCTCAAGCTACAAAAAAGGGAGCTGAAAATATCCCAAAAGGAAAAATTTATTAGACATACAACGGGACAATGGAAACCTCACATCCAATAAACACGTCCAAACAGCAGCCAGTCGGGGGGAAATCAACCCATCAGTGCCGATCAAAACAACATCTGATATTTCTTGACCACACTTGACCCTCTTCCCTTTCTTACTTGAAATTGAGGCTTCAGACATGTAAACAAACCGGTAAAACTTTCGACTAAGCCTTAAATGCCCCCTTAAGCATAATGGATCGCAAACACGTACGCACATGTCTCCTCGTGGGCCTGTTTTGTTTTCCAATTAGAGCCTGTCAATACAACCTGAATAATGACACTCCTTCCAATGAGTCTGATGGGCCTATTAGGCATGTGTGGAAATAATCAGAGTCACTTTGTGAAGCATTAATGTCAAGATGATCAATGTCAAAATATTACTTTAGCCATCCACTTATCAGCTATCGCCCCTTCAAACATGCATAAATGCTCTACAACAAAGGCATCTTAGAGGGAATTAAATATTAGTCATTAAAATCTTGCAAATGTGAATAAAGAGTATGTAAAACACAGTGTTCAGTAAATTGTCAAATTCAAACATGAGCAATTTTACTTTGGTGATAAAATCTGACTAAATATTTTGATAAATTTAAGGAAAATGTTATAATTCATTTGGTAAGACTAACATGTTTAAATATGTTATATTCTATATGAATATGAAATCTCAGAAAAAGTTATGTTATTTTGTTGGAGCAAGGGTTTAAGTTTGTATCTAGCTAATCTTTAGCTAGCTTAGTGCTAATGCTAAACTCACACTGGCTAGCAAGCTAGGCTTCTTAATCCTGAGGGCGTTATTAATATGTTTATATGAGCTGTATGAACTAGTATATCAACTAAGTAAAAGTTAAGAACTAAAGATTTGAGTTTGAAAAGAATTCTGTGTTTGAGCAAAGACTTGAGTTTTTATTTATCTAGTTTAGCAACAGAGCTAATGCTAAAGTCAAACTCCCTAGCTAGCTGAGCTTCTTAACTGTAAGGCAGTCATTGTTCATGAACAGCACATTTTGTTCTGACAACTTCTTAGAAGAGATTTAAAGTTGTTATAATTGCAAACTAATTTTTAAAGACAGAAGAGCACATTTAGCTGAACATTAATTCAAATTGACATTGTTTTTGGAATATAACTGATTTCTCTAAATGTGTTTAGCAATTATATTTATATAATTTCTACCAGAAATGTTAATTAAAATCAACTGAAATGTATAGAATGTGCTACAACAAATTAACTTGGTTTTATCAGAGTCGCGTTCTCCAGAACTGGCATAAATCAGATTGGAAGACAAATGTCAACTGAATATGAGTCATTCTTTTCCTGAAAACAGTGTTGCCACCCACCATGGGGCTGGGTGAAAATTTGCATTTGGATTTGGTATTATAACTACAACCTGTATTTTGGAACAGGTTTTGTGTTTTTTTTTGCGGTCCCTAGAGAAAAGAAAATCCATTTGACAGACAAGAGAAAACTTAAAGGCAAATGGAAATCATTGTTTATCAGGAAAGTTGGAGTGGTCCATCTTCATCTGTAGTGTGAGTTTATTAAATACTGCATTTTTAAGTATTTCCCACTGTTTATTTATTTATTCTCTCCTATCTTTGTGTGCCATCTTTAAATCCCCTTCACTCACTCCTGGCTCTGCTTCTCACCTCCCTCTATGTGACAGCAGCATCATAAAACAACTGAAACGTATTCTGCCTTTTGGCCTTTGACAGGTCACCTCAGGATTATTACTGCCCCCCATTTGACCTCCTTTTAGAAACTTTGTGGATGCGCCACTGCCCTTAAAAGCCCCAACATATCACAAATTAACCATAAAAAGCCTCAAATGTTCACATCATTTGACCCAATTTTGATTGTTTGCGTTTAACTGCAGAATAGGAGGCAAGAATAACACGTTTCAATTATCATTCCACTGCACTGCATGTCTCCCAGTGGCCATTAAAATGAATTATTGGGAAACTTAAGGAAGCCTTGGCCTGCATGACTCGCACATATCGCCATCTGCCTGCTGCCCTGGTAAGTTCATTATTTGGCAGCCCAATAAGTATTCTGCAGCCGTTTTTATTTTGAAGAGGCTGGATTCTGAAACAGAGAGAGACAAAAGAAAAAGAAAGAAGAAGAAGAAAAAAAAAAACACTTTCCAATTTTCACCTCACTAGTCTAAACACCTTGTTGCCAAAACATGCAATCAAATCGATTCGCACCTCCAATCATCCTGCACACACGCACACTGAGGCTGGAGGTCATGGTGAAACAAGGCAGAAGATTCCCTGCTGGTGTCTGTGGATTACTGCGGCTTACCTTGGACCTGCAGCCACAAGAGGAATGCCAACATCCCCGCGAACAGCTCCATGGCTCCTCAACTATCCCGGTGGGTCTCTTCTGATAACCTGAGAGCGGACGGACGGGACTCACTCGAGGCGACAAAGAACACGCATGCAACTTCTGCAAATCCCACTTCGGCCGCAGACCGGTCTACCTCTCCCTCACTGGGCTGCAGGAGACTTTCGCAAAACTACGTTTTCGGCGGCGCGACTCTCCGTGCCAAAGCATCAATTTCACGTCTGCGACGAATTCCCCCCCGCTGGGTTGGCTCGGCAGAGTTTGCTCTGGATGGGGCCCCCGGAACGAGATCCAAGCTGATACAGAGTTCCAGTTAGGAAAATATCTGGCGACGACAGAAAGCGCTGTTGAGTTTTCCTCAGAGGGACTCTTGTAGTTTAACCATCCAGCCTTTGTTGCTCCATCCACCGCTGCGGCTGCTCAACTCTCTCTCTGTTTCTCTCGCTCTCCTCTCTCTCTCTCTCTCTCTCTCTCTCTCTCCGCCTTCCTGTATTGTGGATCAGAGGTAAAGTGGGCGGGAGGACCTCGATCGATGCTGCGTTGGGAAGTTCCCAACACTGGGAAGGTAACTCCAAGTATGTGGCAGTTTCTTTTAAAAAAAAATAATAATAATAACTTCCTCCGAAAACTGGCAGTGCACCTAACGGATCATGCTTTCCAGTTTCAGTTCCGCAAGTTACAAATTCCTCCGGTCTGCAGCAGCTTCAGCAGACTGGGGAGAGAGAGAGCAGCACAGCCGGCCGATGAAGTTGCAGTGACTCTAGAGATCTCTATGCACGCTCTTCCGCACTTATCTCGGAATATTTTGGGGACATGAAATGCAGCGTCGCTGGTCCCGCTTCGCGCAGCGCCCCGCAGATCTGCCACCACAATGTGTTGCAGACTATCGCTGACGCTTTGTTAGGGATCGGGGTGACGTTGGTGCTGGGGAGGAGCCTGAACTGTCCTGCAAAATGTTACAGCGAGCAACGGAGCCCTAACTTCAGGGTTGGAGAAATACTGAGTGAATGAATAGGAATTAAAAACATTGTAAGGTGAAGATAAAGATGTTAGCTGTTGTGGTTTTTGGTAAGGGGGGAAGGGAGGCGGGTTCTGGCACACACCCAGGGCAGCACTTTCTAGGGGCGTCACAAGCACCCGAAATGAATTTGATATTGTTTACCTGCATTCCCACTGGGGACCGAGTGTCCCTGTTTTGACTTCAATGTAAGCAGAGAAAGGATCCATGTTAATTTAGCCATTCATCACTTCATGCCTTTTAGTTTTGGTTATTTTACACCTGTTTTTAGGCTTGAAAATTTACCATTGGTCACATAACATTTCATACCGACCATGCATTGATCCCTGCCTTGGAAACGTTTCATAACCCCCAACATCCACAGATTAAAATTATTCTGTAATTTTACTACTACACTCTTCCAATTCATGTAGCTGTACTCTAAGGTGATGTTAAATGAATCTAATAATATTAACAAGGACACTTTGTTTTGTGTTTCTTGTTTTATTTTCTGGCATATTTTATGAAATTGGCTGGCATACAGAGAGAGAAAAGCTAAATAAATGGAAATAGAATGGAATTCAAAGTTTCTACATAAAATATACTAATTAAATATGAGTTTTCAGAATCTTAATTCTTTTTATCTGAATAAATTAGTAAACTAAAGTCTTGTGCAATGAGTGAAAAATACACATATTAAACAATTAAAATGGGAAAGTTAAGGGGTGACTGTGCGAAAATTGTGTGAGAAAAAGAACATTCATTTTGGGAGGTTTGTGTAAAAAGAAAAAATGAAGTTACAGATATGATAGGATGAACTCATCAACGGTGTCGGTTTTTGACATGGACATTATAACTGAAATATTTGGGTATGAAGCAATCAAAGTTATAAAAGGGGGAAAAAGTGCGAAATAAATTTTGAGCTGCATGAACTTTCAAAAAATTCTGTTTTAATGCTTTTGTATTGTCACATTAGCACTATGTTTGATTAAAAAAGCATTAAGTTACACTATGTAATTAATTATTCTCCACTGATTATGGACTGTTTAAATCTTACGTTTGAGGTGGGCTTTGGGGGTTAATGAACCAGAATGAGGGCGTCGCCCAGGGCAACATTTATGCAGAAACCACCACTGCTTATGAGGCTAAAATCCCCCAAACATCAAACCACGTCTCTTAGCTTGTGGTTTAGTTTCTCAGTTAAAAAAATAAAATAGAGGAATACAAATCAAAACCAAAAATTTGCTCTTGAGAAGGTTTAACTTGCAAATACGACCAGATAAAACGCTTGCTTCTGTATTTTACGATTTAGTGAGTTTCTCACAGTCTTAAAAGGAAACACAATTCAGACTGAAGGCCATCCTTCTCACTTTTTTGCCCTGTTGAAATCTCACACAAAGCTTGTTTACTAATATTTTTTTTAAACCCTCTCCACCACCTCAGATTTTGCAAACTTCCATTTCCGATTCAATAGAACATTCACATGACAGCTCCATGAATCATTACGCCATTTACTGCAAATCAATTAAGTAATTGACAAAGTGTACATTTTTGTGTGAGCAGGGACGCACCACAGATCCCCTCAATGGCGCCTGCAGCAACCACAGCCAGAGTTCATGTGAACCACAAGCTGAATAAATAAGTCGGGGGGGAGAGGGGGCTGAGTTATGATCCCACCCGTTACATATTCGAAGCGAAGTAAGAATTTTGTAAATTAAATGCAGAGGAAGAGATGACTGCTCTTATAATGATTTTTCCTGCCAGAAAAATGAGTCATTATGAGAGTGTGTGTGCATGGGTGGAGATATATTTTACCTCTTGAGCCATCTGACTAAATGTTTGTCACCCACATTTCCTTATTTTCCTCATATTCCTACTCAGGCATTTCATCCTTTTCTCCTGACGCATCCGGACAGGATCAAGACTAAAGTTAGGAGGTAAATGAATGGTGGGATGAATGTGATAACACTTCCCTCTTGTGGACAGTGGTTCTTCTGATAATTACAGATGGCTAGGGTTAACATGCTTAATGTTCAAGCTAGTTCTAAAAACATTCAGAAGACTCGAACTGTTCCACATTATTTTACGTCACAGCCACAAAAGTTTTATGTGACAGATTGATAATTGCACATTTTATTTATAACTGCCTTTCGATGCTCAACAACATAGCATATTGTGAACAAAGGATTAAAAAGTGCTGCAAACAGAACAACATATGAAATACAGAAGTGTTTGTGGTGTGTTTCCTGAAGATCTTTCTGTTTTTTTAATCACTCAACTTTTCAGCGCCGCCTTTATATTTTTATTTTTCTTAGCGCGCTTTCACTTCTCCCTCTGCACGGCTAACACAGACCGTAAATCTGTAAATTAAATTTTTAGTTGTTTATCAACAATGAGAATGCTACTAAATTTGATGTTGTGGTTTAAGCACAGACAAATTTAAATATTTAAAATTTTTAGAGTCTCTTCATTATTTACTTATTAACAAGGACAAGTACATGAAACAGACCAAATGCGTGCATCAGGGCATCTCTAAAACAGTTCAAAACATCCTGTGTCTGCATGTGTGACATGTTTGTAAGCTAAGCAATAAGCAGTATTTATAAGCAGTTGTGTTGGAAGGATAAGACACAATTTATCCTTCCAGTTGCAGGTGAATCTTTTAAATTTTTGAGGAAAACAAAAGTTCCTAAGTTTGTTGCAGAGGGTAGTGGAACTCATGAGGGGAAAAGTGTCAGAGGGCTGGAGAGCATTACTAAATGTAGAAAACAAGGTGCGTGAATTTTTATTGGATTGAATCAGGAGACATAATAAACAGGTTTTGCACTGGAAGTAGTGTTTTTGTATTTCAACAGGTGATTGTGATACGTGTCCTTGTGAATAGTAAGTCCAGCTTCCCTCGTGAGACACTCCAGACGGCGGGCCTCGGATTTGAGCGGATGTAGTTCTGGTGTGTACCAGGGGCAGAGTGAGAACGGACGACAGGTTTTTGGAGGGTCCAACATGTCCAGAAGGCTTTGCAGTCTTTTATTGTAATGAGATATCTGCTCATCACAGATAGTTACGTTATGTTAATAATGTTAATAGCAGAAGAGAGAGTTGGGAGATCAATGTTCTTAATGTTTCTAAGTGTGATGGATCAATTTTGAAGACTGGTAAGTTAGCCTTGAAGGAAACAAGCTTATGATCAGACAAAATAAGAACAAAGGTATTACACCAGCACAATATGCACTTTTGAGTGTGTATAGGAATCAACATATTGCTTCAAACCATGGCTCTCCAAGCCGGATGTGAAGTCCTTTGTGAGAGAGTTGACGGTATTGTCCATGTGAATATTAAAGTCAAAATGACATTTGAAGACAGGCAGCATAAGGTGGTAAAATAGTCTGAAAATTCATTTAAAAACTCAGGTTTGAGTGACTGGCAGCCAAAATACAGAGAAAAGTACCATGAACTTTCAGTGCAATGGATTCAACTGTGTAGTGAGGAGAGTCATGGAGAGAGGACACCTTCTACTTCTTTTTGTTGTAAAGTATGACAATGTCACATTCGTGTCCGGAGGCGCGAGCTTGGCAAATGTACACAAACCCAGGTGGAGTGCTGAGGTTGAGCTCCTCAATCCCTGCAGGCTGCTGTCAAGTCCTGGTCAAGCAGAGAAAATCTCATTTATAGTTGTTCACAAGACCATAAGTGGACCCTTGTTGGAGAGAGAGTGCATGCTAAGCAGACCCAGAGAGGCTACAGACAGTGGATACATTATTAGTCTGCCTGGAAAGGCTAGCTAGCATGGTGCGGTCAACAGTCTAGTCAGCCTGACTTTCTGGTGGGGCGATGACTGGAAGTCCACAAGTACCGCATATTGCTTGCGCTGGAGATGTTATCTTTATTGGGTTGTCTCTATATCTGCTCAGCCTTGTTGGATTTGCAGCTGGGCCATCTTCTATACATGACTGATTAAATTGTGTTCTGTTAGATGTCGAAATCTTGGGAAGATGTTTATAACCTAAACCTTTAAACTTCTTCATAATTTCATTTCCGACCTATCTGTTAAGTACATTGACCTTCACAGTCCTAGTTTACCAATGTTTTCTAATCAATATTACTCTATTAATTATGCGACATCTAAAAGTAACTGGTTATACTCTTTAATAGGGACGTCAAACAAATCACAACATGCTTTTCCAAATGTTTTTTAAATGCCAAAAATATATAAAAGTAACTTTTATTTGTTAGTGTTTGCCTTTCATACAAATCTCAATTAATGCTCTTAAATTTCTGCTTGTAAATGTACAAAATACAAAAAAAGAATGAGTAAGGTGGTCTGTAAAACAGACAGAAAAAACAACGTGAAAAGCTGTACCCCACAGGTGAGTAATATGCCACACCAGCAATCCAGCTAAATGTACTTTGAACAAACATTCACACAAGAAGCACAGAGATAAACTCAAGACTTGACATTCTGTTTGGGCAAATGCAAAGTGTTGAGGAGAAAAATTTCCAAAAGCTTCTCCCAAAGAAATGGCTTAAACAAATGTAATCACGTCAACAGAATGCTGTTCGCAGCCAAAATGCATTACAGTCTATTGACAAGGAGCATACAGGAAATGGAAATCCATGGATGCCACACAAGATAGCAAGACTGTTTCCTACAGCTTGGAATAAAAATATACAGTATAAATTAATACCATCAATTTCCTTTTGCTGCATTTTATCATTTGGAAGATAATCATTTTATGTTGCAAACCTTGAAAGGTCAGAGCTACAGCAACGCCGAGAGACAGGGAACGGTAAATCGAAAAGACGTGGAGAATTTGAATGTGAAGAGGAAGGGAGGATAGAATCCTCTCCTCCAAGGTCAACTTCCTCAGGTGTGCCCCCGAGCGAAGCCCGCCATGAGGGCCAGGTGCTCCGGCATACAACTCGAGAGCGTGTAGCTGCACGAGTCAAATATCCACCGAGAAAGAAGGAAGAAAACAGCTTCCATGCTTGACCAAACTTCTTTTGAAATATAATAGGTTAACAAACTTTGGGTGTGCCCCTTGCCTTTTGTGCTTTAACTCTGATGCCCCCTTCATCGAGCGGATGAGGTGATTGATTTACAGGCAGGCTGATGAAATTTGATACACAGACTCTGAACTACTGACAGTCCCAGAGCTCAAGGCTCAGACCTGTGCTGCTGTGGATCTGAAGGAGCCTTCCTGCATAACAATGTCCGTCTGGAGATGGACAAAGAAAGGTAACAGGCTTAACGGTAACAAATAAATGATGATTATTTCATTTGAAACAAGCAAAAAACCCGACTGCAATTAAACTTTTTTTGTTTCTTATTTTTACAGTAAGAATAAAGGTTTACCATTTCAAATAAACAATTACTAATATCACAGAGTCCTGAGAGAATGTATGAGAGAACTCTCAAGGATAAAATTTGGGTTAGCCTCAAAAGTGTAATATGTTGTTGGTTTGTATTATTCCATCTGTCTTCAGTTCTTTTTGTACTATTCTGACTGATAGGAACAGTTTGTTGAACTGTTAATGAAACAATGAGGCACGTATTACTTATTACAGAAAATATTTTATGAGAATGTTCACTCACAGCTTACGCAGTAAGATAATGACATTAGAAAAATTGAGAATGATTTAAGCTAAGAAAAGACACTAATTAATGTCAAAGGAGCTGACAGATAACATCGAAATGCTCTTTTCTTCTTACAAACATATTAATGTCAAAGCCTCCACCAGTTTGACAATAGAGTTCAATGTCAAGATGATTCAAGTTAGAACAAACGCAGTGTCAGAAAAGTGTTGATATTATTGTGAAAACAATATAATGAGACAATAAGCCTGATAATCAAGCAAAAATGACAGTTATTTTATAGAAAAGCAGCAATATTAGTGGTAATTTAATCATTATTTCACCGGGTAAGTTGGTTTACAAACAGTTTCATCAAAGACCTGTTCAGGAAGCATCAGGAAGAAAACAGAATAACAGAAAACAAAAATCATACAACCATAATCATACTGACTAAATGTACATATGATAAGTCAACTATTTTTAAAAGCAGGTACGTTGATCACATACTGCAGATTTTTCCTGAGTTGATAAAAGTGGATATTGAAGGTTGTGAGCTTTAATGTTCTTTGCTCCAATTATTGGGTGCAGCGAAATTAAATGAGGATTGACCTAATCATGTACGGACTGTTGGGACGATCATACTGATGAAGTTATTAGAGTGTAGAATGCAAGTGTTGTTGGAAATATTGATGAGTGAGTGAAGGTATGAAGGAGTTTCATAAATTATAGTTTTGTAGATGAATTTGTATTAATTTATGAATCTGTGCAAATGGAGTGATGGCCAGATTGCAAAATGAATTGCAGAGTAGTGCATGATATCCGGGCTATAAAGTAGAGTTTTAGATGCAGACATAAAACAGTCTAAGATTTGGAGGATTGTCATTTTGACCAGACTGGGCTTTGCAGAATGATGCTGCAGAGCTGCTTCCGTTTCTCAAGACACTGAAGATATTAAAAGAAATGATAAACAAGAGACAATTCTGATGTGTTTCAGAGGAAATTCTGTTACCAAGCAAGCATCAGGAATAAGTGTGAAGGCATTGGTTTTAGGTCTTTAGGCACATAAATTAAATGACTCAGATGCGGGTCTGACGGCACAAAAGGAGGCCTGAAAAGAAAACAATAGAATGGCCAGCAGGAGACCTGACCTGAATCACACTGAAAGCCTTTTAAAAGAGCCGTTGGATCATTACAGAACCAGCAGTACTGCAGCTTTACAAGAACTTCACCATATACATTGAAAGGACGACAGAAACTGCCAGCATTCTGGTAAATGAAATCTAAGTGTTAAGTGGAATCTTACAGTTTTTTCTTGTAAGAAGGCGTGCAGACGTTCCCTCAGCACATTCTAACTTGAATATTTTCTTTGTGGAATTATGAGCGAAAAACCCTGTAAAGATCAGCAGAAACCATCCTGATCAGATGACTGAATTCCCTAAAACAGGTCGTTAAAGGTCGGCATCCTGCAAGTTTACGATGTGTCCTTGTTCCAACACACCTGATTTAAATGGATAAATTACCTCCTCAACATGTCTTGAAGCTCTCCAGAGGCCAGGTAATAAACCAATCATTTAATTCAGGTGTGCTGACCCGGGGTGACATCTAGAACGTGTTGGACAGCGGCCCTGGAGGCCCAACTGCCACTGCCCTGAGCTGACTCTTATTGATGCTGAGGAGCAGCGGCTGTTCTCCAAGCTGTCCCCAGAAAAACAACAAAAGTAGCCCACATTTACTGCTTGTTTCAGGCATAATCTATCTACAATAATCATCCTTCCCACACAGTCCCAGGAGACGCTACAGGATGGTCTAACATGTAAGTATTCAAGCTGAATGCATCAAATTAACACCAGGAAACAAAAAAGAAAGCTCTGCTGGACCTCTGCTAACTGAGTCCCTTCAGCGCTTAATAATGTGCAATTATACTTTAATAAAGAAATTAGGGATCATTTTAAAACAGCATCTTGATTCAGAGGGGCCAATAATTATCTTATTAATCACTTAGGCAAAGGAGGTCTTCGAATTCGGTTCAGACAGGGACACAGATTATTACAAATACTTTTTAGAGATAAGAAATGGAACGAAAGTAATAAATTCTGCAGCTCCCGGAAATCTGTGCAGCTCATTATTGGACTCAATGCTGGAGTCACATCCCCGCAAGCCAGGGAATTAGCTTAAAAATGCAAAAATAACAACTCGTCTGTCTTGATATTAATCACACAGCACACTTCAGATCCGTGGCGACCCATTCAACCTGCCAAAAAGACACAAACCAGCTCAGCAAGGAAAACCCTCACAGTGCTGCACTGCATGAGGCAGCTAATCTGTTTTACAGTGAACACACTCAGATAAAGGTCCCAGATTAAGAAGGGCAGCTTCTCCATACACTGCTTTTTCAACAGTGAACTTTCTTTCTCTTCAGATACAAGACAAAGAAGCAAAATTGGCTCTCTGGGTTTTTCTAGCGTGAATCCCAATTAGAAAACAATAAATCCTTGAGCATTAAAGTCTCAGTGGGTCCTGAGAAAGGCTCATAAAATGTAGAAATGGAAGTTTTCCCAACAGTTTGACGAATGATTGCTCTGTGTTGGACAAATCATACAGACAGAACCTCTGGAACTAAAGATGAAAACTTAAACACGATAATTTATGAGGTAAATGCATAATTCGCCTGACCTTTGCCCTCTGCCTAGAATTTGTGCTCCTGCAAGGCGACTATGCACATTTAACTACCAGTTCAGCAATGGGCCTTGTGAAATATGCAATGCATCATTTGTTGAGTTTAATGACCATATTTGGTGACATTTCCTAAACTGTCCCGTCCAGGATAAATACTTCCGCAATAAAGTGAAATGAATCGGAAATAAGTTTAACCTTTAATAGGATTCTGGGTGTCTGTATGCAGCTGTACTTTCTGCCTGATCAGAGACAAAAACCTCTAAACAACCAAAGCCGAGACTATTTAACATTTTTATGAGACATCTCTGGTCTCTGACGCTAATGCTCCGGGAGCAGTGGACTGGCTTCAATGCCTACACTCTTGAGGGGCATTTGCTTTGCAATAAAATCCCTTCTCTTGGCTGGTTGGACTTCAGTGAAACCATTCAGGGATTTATCAGAGAGAAGTTCATGCAAATCAGCATTGCTTAGTCAAGTTACTTGTCATTTAGCTTTTTATGGAGTCCAAGGTGGCTGCAATGTGTGATAAAACTCTGGAAATAAATAAAAATATCCGGTCACAGTAACCCAGATGGGGACTTTTTCTTATACAAGCACAAAGAGATGTGTGCAAACATTTAAACAAAGGTTCTCTGGTCAGCTATGACCAAAACTTGAAACAACATTCGTGGAGGAAACCTAACATTTCACATCATTGCAAACATGTGATGTTTGCTGGAATGTTCTGTAACAAAAACAGAAGCTGTTACGATGAATTGTGTGAAACAAAGGACCTGTGAATCCTGTGAAGAGATCAGTTGAAGAAGGACTTGAGGGATGGTTCATATCGCAGCAGGGCAAGATAGCCGAGCGAACCGTCAGATAAGTGCATTTTCTGTGTCAGAAAATGTCTTGACCTGTTAGCATCTGTAGCTTAATCTGAAAACTGCCATTTAGAGATGAAAAAAATTCAGTTTGAGGAAGAAAAAAACTAATGGAGATGATGAAAAGCTATACAAATTGTTATTTTAGAAAAATCTGGCTCGCAAAAGGTCCAATACGTATGTATGAACATCATACTTTGATTTTTATTCATAAAAGCATTGCATTTTGTGGATCTTTTTCCTTTCATTTCATTCCTGTACACTATTCTTGTCTTGGTCTATCACACAATACAAAAACACTGAGGTTTACAGCTGTAAACAAACAAAAGAGAAATAAGTTCATACACTCTCCTGTTGAAAGGCTCTGCTAACAGATATGACAGCTTACACACATGTAAATGCTAAATCATCAGTTTTTTGCTGTCCTTTACTGTTTGAATCTTGATGTTTTCCCATCACACAAACACACACATGCACATCCAGTGTTGTGATTTTACGTCAGCCCACTTTATTGGATAGATAAGGAAGATTTAAAATAATTGGTCTCTTTAGGAAGCCTTTTAAAAAATGCCACCAGCTCCTACAAAGAGCAAACCAATCTCTGGGAATGTAGGCAGTTACATTGTTTCCTCTCGTGTTTACTATAAAAGACGGAGAAAGCATGCAGCCTGCAAATGTCAAAACAATATATTCCACTATATATGCAAAATAAGGACAGGATTATGGTATTTTCATCTTGACGCAGAGGTAATAATTTTGCCTTTGTCATTCTAAATATTGCATAAGCTAAAGAAGTGCGAATGCAATGCATTTCTTGTGCACAAGACTCTCCCCTTACATATTGTTTTTGATTTCCAACATCAAAAGCTGCACGGATCCTTTCCTCCGCGGGTTCACCGTCTCGGCGCTCTCGCTGAAACTGTGCAGAAGTGTGTGGTTGCATTATCTCTGCGAATGTGGATCCAGCAGCTACATCTCAGCACAAAAAAAAAAAAAAAAGACACTTCTGCAGCGGCAGCAGGATAAAATCTCAACTCTGGGGATAATGAGATGGATCACATGCATGGCAGCACTTGCTAAGTTACATGGTTTTAACCATCTATCAGCTCTCTCACTTCACCCCGCTGCAGCCCAGGTAGACTGATTCCACTTTGACTGGCTGTCTGCCTGTTAAAATTTGAATGTTGTTGCCCTCAGATTGAAGCTATCAGGCTTCCCACATAGGTTAACTAAATTACCATTCAGATGGTGTTATAAGGCAACACTAAATCACTCTCGCTTTCATGATTACAGCATCGCCCGATGCCAATAAGCCACATTTATTTCACTCTTTGCTGCTAAAAATAGGAAAGGTTTAATAGAAGCGTTGCTCCTAAAGTAGGGGCTGATAGGTTTTTGTCATTTATGTCCATGTGAGCATGCCAAGGATGATTTTCCTTCAATCCAATCACTTTCATTTGGAAATAGAAACGGCCTCATTTGCTGACTGTTCAGAATTTGCACCTTTCCAATGTGTGATGACAATTCTTCATATCTAAAGCTTGACATTTTCTTCGTGTTTTGATAAAAATGCGTTCTGACGAACTGAGGACTGCAGAGGAGAAGATACATATAGCCCAGTTGTGAACCATTCAAAGTCATGGTTTAGCAGATACTGCTTTGAAAATGTATTTCCACAAACAAAATTCAAAAAGTTGTTTTTTTAAAGAAGATTTAACATTAAGGGGGGCGGAAGCTTTTCAAACTGACCTGATTGTGTTTTCACACCTGACAGTCCGATAGACTCGATATAATTGGAGACCAAAACTGCAAGATTTCACACTGATCTGTTAAACAAACCAAATCCTTTAAAAAACCTGTTTGCATCAAGAACGAATCAAAGCAAAAACCTCTGAAGAACACACTGAGCGCAACTTGTTTCTTAACAAAATGCAAACAAAATGGAGTGCCTTCCAATTTTAATGATTGTAAGATTTCTCTTCTGTCTTTGGCAAAAGACCACAAGCCATTTCTACTTATGCTGAACATCCTCAACACAAGATCAAGAACATCTTAAGCCAAAGAACATCCTGTTCTTCCCTCCACACGTTGAACTTAAGACGAAGAACATCCCCATGAGGTGGAGATGTTCTTCATCTTATAAAGATGAAGATGTTCTTATGTTGAACATCTTCAACGTAAGACAAAGATCATCCTGTCCTTCCTACCCTACTTTGAACATAAGATGAAGAAAATCCCACGTTGAACACAAAATGTTCAACACGAGACGTTCCATGAAGATGTTCCTCGCCATATGAAGACGCTGCTACGTTGAACATCTTCAGCACAAGAATATGTTCAACATAAGATGTTCAACTTCTTATGATGAAGATCCCATGTAGGACAGTATGTGCAAACATACAACGTAGCACCTGTTAGTGAAACGTCTACTCATCAGTCAGCAAGAATCCATCTAGCGGTACTCAGATTCAGCATGCCTTCTTATCCTCTATACCTAATTTGTTTTTATTATGTCTTAGATTGTTTTTTGTTGTGTTTGGGAGCTTAATGTGAGAGGTTAGCTGCAGATTGAGAGTGCAGGTGCAGGTCAAATGCAATTTCAATTCGTACATCAATCCAGTTAACTTGATATGTGTGTATAAGGTGTGTGTGTGAGGGGGCAGGGATGCAGGTGTGTGTGTATTAGAGAGGGTTTGTGTGTATTAGAGAGGGTTTGTGTGTGGCTTTTGAACTTTTTTTCTGGTGTTTAAATCCTTTTATCATTCACTGGTCAGAAATAACCCAGAAGACAATCCTTGTATCCTAGTGGTGAACAGCCCACATGGAAATATAAGCAAAAAACAAAGTATCACTTTTTCTAATGATGGGGTCAATTTAGGAAAAGCCATAAAATTTCAAGTCAGAAAAAGATAGTTTAGGGTATTTTTTTCTACAGCTAAACATAGTAATGGGTCACTTTTGACCTGCAAGACAACACAAGGGTTTTAAAGTGTCATAAGTCATGGGAACACAACAAAGATGTGGTAAAAAAGATTTTCCTGTCAGATGAGACCAAAACTGAATTTATTTCTCAACAAAGCTACGTGTGGCTGAACACTAACAGACATCAATTTCACATTTAAAATAAACTATTAAAATCCACAGATGGATTAAAGACCCCAGGTTGGGATTTGAACCCAGGATGCTACCAGCTGTGCCACCAAACAGCCCTGCTAATAAAATCCACACCTCTAAAATATCTGAGGAACTAAAGGCCAAAGAAGTTGCAACACAGACCACATCAGCTGCATCATCCAGACTTTGCGGAGAACATCTAAAGGTGACATGACCATCTGTAGCCTTGTTGCTACATCTCAATCCTCCAGTCAGGACGCTTGATTCAGCATCGAGTTAACCAAATTACTTGTTGAAGTAATCACGTTGTCTATCATTTCCCTTGTCACCTCAGCCAGGATCATTAAACCCTGCCTTCTGGTGGGGGAACGATTCCAGAACACTGCACACTCAACGCACGGCTTGTAGATAACAAATAAGAGAAGAATGTTTTTACTGTTTATGGCAGGTTGCCATTTCTGTTATATTGTATTTTGCAAGCGTGATCATAGGCTGATACTTGCAAATAGAAGTGATAAACCAATAAAGAAGGGGAAGAAATGGGTGATGACAAGAGAGGGGAATGGATTTTTACGGAATGCTTTTATTTTCTTGGACTATGTAAATAAATGCAAAGCAAATGTAGGAAAACCTAGATTGGACCATTTGAAATGCAGACTGCGTCGTGCCCAGGCTATTCCCGACTACTGCCTGCGGCGTCGGATTCCGCTTCTGTATTTCAAAGGAATGCATCATTAGAAGAGTTAGCTGAGAGACACATGCTTTCTGTTGGTGCCTATTAACTTCCATTTACATTTCATTATTTATTTACCAGGAGCTTATTTGCATAAATTTATCACAAAGGAGTGACACTAAAACCTTTGTCTTGATAAAAAATAGAAAATACCACTTCAAAATAAATGCAGAGTATTAAAATGATCTTTTAAGCCAGTGAAGGTTTGTTTATATGACTGAGTTGAAGTAGTTGAAAAGATCTGGTTACAAAATTGAAGATGATGGAAAAAAGAAAGAATTATTTTATAAATGATTATGTTGGTAGACGTGGTCAAAAGGGTTATGTTAGTTATTGTTTTATTGAAGTGTGGAATAAAATATTGTAGTATTTCTTTCATTATGGAGCCGTTTCCAAAAGTTTTTTGTTTTTTTTTTGCTTTTCTTGTTTGTGGATCTAAAAATGTGTTTCAGAAAACGTGTGTTTCAGGACGTGTTTGCTGTGAGTGCAGCGTCTGTAAAAATCAGTAATTGTCCCTCTAACCCTCATGTTTGTCAAATTACATATGTCTTTGTAATTTCATTCAGATTTGGTGGTCTAAAACATTGAATATCACATGAATCCCATCAAGTGACAGAGAAGTAAAATCATAAGTAGTGCAGATCTTGGTCTGGACTTTGACTAGGCTGTTCAGAAACATAGATATGCTTTGACCTATTGCATTATAGCTCAGACTCAGTGGTGTGCACAGACATTTTAGGGGTGGAAATATTTTGGAATATATTTTAAACATTGTCCTGGCGTTGGTGATCAAAGAAGACATAATGAAGAAGGGTGTCATTGATTTATCATGATATACTTAAACAAAATGGAAGCAAGTGAAGCTTTACATTTTGGATCTGAGGCTTTCATTCATTTTGTTTGTTATGTGGATCGTTGGCCATCCAGAAGGGCTTTTTTGTATCCAGGGAATAAAAGCAGGTGTTCTAGTGACACCCAGTGTCAATCTTGTGTATGTTCCAGTTCAGGGTGTATGTTAGTGTTGTCTTTCTACTGGAAGGTAAACCCTATAGTCTTTTGGAGCATTGACCAGGTTATCTTTAGACACTGACTTGTATTTAGCACCATCCATCTTCCCATCAGTTTTCATGGATTGCTACAAACTTTAAACAGGATTTGTGACTGTTAATTTCAATTAACAGTCACATTATTTTTCCCACTCTTTCATTAAAGCTGGTTTGGTGGACTGCACAGCTAATTGTTACCCCACCTGAGCAGTAAATCGCTGAAGCGCCACCAGAGTTACCATGATCCCTTTGGCTTTTTCTCTGGATATTCCTCTCCTGCCCTGAACTGTCAGTTTAGGTGAGCGGCCATGTTTATAATAGCACCATTCTCTTCCCATTTTTTTTTTAAATCAAATCTTCTGTGACATGCTCAAAGCAAAGGATATTTTAACATAAAATTATATTTAAGGGTATACTAGGTACAATTTATCTCTTGAGATATGTTTCGTACTAAAGGGAGTAACAATTGAGAAAACATAAAGACAGAAGTTACTTTTTGCCGAGACATCATTATCTCAGGCTGACGTTCATTGCTCTACATACAGTCTATCAGAACTCCCAAGTGGCTAAATGTATACCAGCTGAATTAATTAGAAAATAAGGCCAGGTGCCCTTGCTATGTCAGCCTCTCCAAACACCTGCCATGCTATAATAACAGAATCTTTATCACTGTAAGCAGAACATCTGACTATTAAAGTATCAGTTTAACATTATTATTTGGTCAATGCTACAATATTTAAATTGCAGCACTGATGTAGAGCATCTCTTGATTGTGCTTCTCATGCCTGTTGTTATTTTTATAACCTCCAAAAAATCATTTTCAGAATACAGGTAGTTTTGTTGGGGATAATATCACATATCTTTGAGTATCAGATCCATAAAAAGGCAAACCTGGAGTGTTATTTACTTGAAGGTATACCAGGTACACAATAGAGGGTAAGATATATCAATCACAAGCAGGAGTGACTTGCTCACATCATAGTTGTTGGAAAAATGTATAAGATCACACGCACCTGCACGTACACGCCAACACACACAAACAGCGAGATTCATAAGGCCAGCAGAGCTAGTTGGAGTTAATTTAGCTTTCTGCAGCCTGTGATGTGCACAGTGTAAAGGAAAGCTACTTCCTTTACTATCTACCTACCTACCTACCTACCTACCTACCTACCTACCTACCTACCTACCTACCTATCTATCTATCTATCTATCTATCTATCTATCTATCTATCTATCTATCTATCTATCTATCTATCTATCTATCTATCTGAGGCAAGAACTATGACTAAGTCTTTGTTTTTGCTCTCATGCACCATACTAAACCCGTAATTCAGTCCTTAAACACCCCAGCGACAACTTTAACAAGGTTACAGTTGCTCCATGTTTGACACAAAAAGCAACACAGAACCTAATATTTCCATATTAGCCTTCTAAAGCTGGAAACGTATCACCAATAGACTTACAACAACTTTGGTGTTCTGTAGAGTTGATGAGTTGCTTCACGGCACAGTTGGCCTTGATTATTATTATATGTGTGGCATTCACACGGTTTATTCCATAACCCTGCTTCGATGATGCTTCCAGCTATGGCTTTTAGTATTAAATACAGTTTTCTGCCGGCACTATGCATACGTCGATGTGCTCTGTCTTTATTCCGACTATGCTGTAGTTCTGCAATCATTTTTTCCCCCCCTTTATATTCTAATCACATTCTTGCTTTCATAGCAAAAACAAAATACAAAAAGCATGTATGGTACAACGCAGGATTGAGGAACATTTTATTGTTCCCATGCTCACATTTACGAGTCAAGTTGAAAACATGAGTGTTTAAACAACAGTAATGGCTTCTCCACATATGTAAAGAGATTCACAATTGTTCTTTCATTTCAACTTGGACTAAATGAATGCAGTATGTTGTCTTCTATAGATGTTTTAAACCATAGTCACGAAAGCATAATATATTTGTACATCCCTTCATATTTGAATGAAATAGAAATTGTCCATATAAAAGCAATCTCACACACACAGAGGAATTCTATCTGTGTGTTAATTTGAATCTACCCTGTCATTATACGCCGAAGTCAAAGCTTCCTCAAACATGTCATAGTACAATAGTTACAGCAGGAGACAGTTGGCATCATTCTAATCAATGCTGAGCATCAATCAGAGACGCCTTTTGACATTTTAAATGAGACCTTCTGCTGATTCAAACACATAGCAGGAAGACGAGCCTTACCTGCTCTCCATAAATACAATTTAGTGCTTTTAATAGCATGGCAGGAGACAGAAAGTAATTTCGCTTCTTGTATTCTCACAAATTTCAATATAGTAATCTCCGGTGCCATCAATATTAACAATTATAAAAGCCATCAAATGTGTCTCCAGATTCAATCAATAAGTCTTATATTAAGCTTTTGAGAAATGCACCAGCAGACAGGAAAGATATTTTATCGTGTCATTTAAGCAAGATTCTAATCTGTGGAAACTCAACAGATTTAGGAGCAGCAAAAGTTGCTTTTTGCCCACCGAAGCAAATCACTTAAGTTTTATTACAAACCAGCAGAGAAGAAACATTTTCCCATCTTCAGGGTCTTGCAGAAGTGCTAAAACAAATTAGAATGCTGCTAGATCAACACAAATATGTGCATCACTGTGAAGTGGTTCTTGGCATGCAAAATGCAATTCAAAGCCGCAGAGGACTGTGAAGTCTGTCACCACACATCCCCCTGAGCACAACATCTCATTGTGGAATTTGGTGGTGGCAGCATCACACTGTGGGGATGTTTCATTTTCAATCACAGAGATTGGGGAGACGAAATGAGCTGAATATGAAGTAATCTTAAAAGTTGGATGCTGCAAAGGACTTGAAACAGGGATGGAAGAACTTTTCCGATAAAGACAGGAAACAGTCGGAGCTGCAAAGGTCAATGGAGTCCTAAAGGTTCACACCTAAAACATGCAGGACAGCTCTGGTTCAGGGTGTTCTCACACCTGGTAGTCAGGCAGACTCAGTTCGATTGGGAATCAAAGTTGCAACATTTGTTAATTTTTCAGCTGGTTTGGATTGTTTTCAGGCTGCAGTGTCAAACAAAGAGTGCAGTGTTTGTTTGTCACCCTCCTCACCTGTGGTGGCACTGCACCAAGAACATCTGAAGGAAACAACACAAAACCTCAAAGGACAACATGTGTGCAACTTCCTACTATGCAAAATATAAACAGAAATGGAGTAGCATCAGATTTTAGTGACTGTAGGATTTCTCATATAAGACAAGCATTTGTTTTGGTTGTTCATACCCACAATGCCTTGCACTGTAGTCCACTTCCTGCTTTTGGAGCGATCTCTGTTCTGTTTGCATCCACATTTGCAATCCAACTGCACCAAGTTGACTTCCTAAATATTTAGGCGGACCAGAGTACCAGAGTAGAACTGTGCATTCAAATTTCCCCAAATAAACTGGACTTTCCAGGCAAACAAGCTGTAGAGTTCAATTAAAGTGAACTAAAGTGAGCTGGTGTGAATGCACCGTTAATTCAAAGCATAGAATAAACAGGTCCAGTCGAAGTCCAAACAGAGAATCTGAGGGAAGACTTTAAAATGGCTTTGTGATAAAAATTCTGCTAATTCTCAAAGAACAAGCTACGCAGGGAGACACAGCAATTGATGTAAGAAGGTACTCTGGTCAGATGAGAACAAAATTAAACTTTTTTGGTCTATAAGCAAAACACTGAGGAATAGTGTTTTGCACAGACATGGCCTGATATACAACACAGGACTGTAACGTATCACTTGTACCCAAATTCAACTGCAGCAGCCAAAGTTCAACCCAGAGAGGGCAGCACTGAAATGATTTTAGGCCAAATATTGTTTATAAATTTACAAGAGAACATCACAATTTTCACAGAAAGATTAACATATTAGCCTTAAGGTCAAATGTATACCTTTTATTTAT
Organism: Alfaro cultratus; assembly: GCA_903066825.1. Taxonomy (NCBI): domain Eukaryota; kingdom Metazoa; phylum Chordata; class Actinopteri; order Cyprinodontiformes; family Poeciliidae; genus Alfaro; species Alfaro cultratus. The sequence continues at coordinate 102,678 of CAEFZX010027314.1, read as the reverse complement.
AAAATGGTATAAATTTAGGGGTATTAGTTACTCTTTAAGCAGCAACATAAGATGTTCAGAATTGATGGAAAGATGCATGGAGCTACATAAATTATCAATGGTGCAGAAATTCACCTTCCAACTAAAATGGAATGATTCTCATCATCACACATTCTTGTGCTACAAGTCAAAGCTAAACCCTGAATCCAGTTGGGAACCTGTAGTAATCACATTTTTCATGCAGTTTTACTGAACTTGAGCTAATTTACAAGCAATGGACACATTTATCAGATTTTACACATACAATGTTTCACTCAGGTAGGCTAAATACCTGTTACACTTTCTTTAGGTAGTGGCAGTATCATGGTATGGGGATTGTTTCCTTCTGTAGGAACAGGGAATCGGTCAGAGATGATTGGATGTCTAACTTTCACAATTTCAAAAATAAATGTTCTTCTCTCCACAGTCTTTTGCTTTACTATCACATAAAATTCCACTAAAACACACTGCAGTTTGTGGTTGTAAAGCTGCAAAGGATATTTTGTCTTCTGCTGTACAACTAATAGAGAATTCAAAGGTTACACTTTTATATTTTGTGGTATTTCATGCACACAAGTTCATCAAAGCAACTTTGTAAAGCTGAGTCTGAGGACTTTTAACTGCTGAGCAAGTCAGAGAAAGAATACCAAAGTGCTGCAAGCGAGGTATTATATCTGCAAATCTTTAATTTCAGTCTCTGGGTTTCAAAGGCCTGCACTGAGAAAATGAGAGAGTTGGTGAGTGGACAGTGGGCTATCAGCGAGAGGGTGGGCAGTGACATGGGGCTCATCACAGGGGCCATTATCGAGACACATACAAGACAAAATTACTCCTTCTGTGCGAATGAATTCCAGCTGCCGGCAACACTGAGATCTATTATAAATATTGTGGGCAAAAATGAGAAAACTGTGTCATGGCACTTAAAGGATTATCCTTTCTAACCTGTGGCAAAACAGCAGAAAAACGGAGAGATGTAAAACATATAGGAGGAGCGCCTTTCTCTTTGTAAAAGATCAAGAGCAAAAAAAACAGCGTTTGATTCGGCTCTGTTTGACGGCGCTCGGAAAGAAAACTACTAAAGTTGAAGTTGTTTATTTTTACACTATCACAGCGAGGGGCGCGGAATCACCTTGAGATCAATCTCCTTTCATGCTTGTGTGAGAGAGACATCTGCTTTTCAATTAGATATTTAACAAGCCTGCGAGGTGGGGCAGGCTCAAAGCCGAGGCGGTGTCAGCGGGCCCGCAATAATCATGTGGCTAATGTGGCTATCGAGCGACACGTGGCTGGAGAGCCTCGCCTGCTGCAGCATCTGAAGATAGCTCCGCGCAGTCTGTTCCCTCTGATAAGCTGCAATCTGATTGAAGCATGTTGCTGGAATATAAGTCGACTAACAGAAAATAAACCTCAGTCAACAGCCGCAGATTAATAAATCTGCACCTGCGATCACACAAACATGATCCTGTCATGTTGATCTCATATTCCTGTTTGAAATCCTGACTGTTCAGCAGCCTATCTCTGCTGGCTCTTTGCCTGCATGAGTTTGAATAATACCCTCTGAGCATGCTGGGGGGTGGGGGGTAGCGGGGGTTATCAGCTTCCACCTCCTGGTAACAACCTGTCTTATAAAGTTGTTGTCAAAAAAGAATATAAAAACCCCCACTTTTTTTAAGCGTAGAAGGCTACATTTGACAATGCAAAGATAGCTGTAATGCATAAAAAAGCGAGGATGTGCTGGAGCTGATAAGGATGACAGATGGAGAAATTGATTGCTGCCTGTTTTCCGCTGCATGGCGATTTTGCTGATCAGACCAAAATCTGCTGAAGGACGGCGTTGAAGGGATGCAGTTGACACATAACATCCTGTATTTATAACAGCCGAAAAAGCATTTTTCAAGGGACACTTTGGGGACGAGATGGAAGCTGATGGCCGGGTGACAAAACCCCAGTTATCTCTGCAAACTTTTCAGCCTTCCTGCGATTATCTCAGAGGAACACAGCTTGGATGATCAATTCTCGGTTCCACAGGATTAAAGCAGCATGCGTGCTGATGAAGCTAATTGATAGCAAAACTTCCCTCGCCTTGTATGTGTCTCAGATATACCTTGCAAAAGTATTCATATCTTTTGAACTTTCTTACATTTTGATCTAGAAACTTTGACGTATATTGGAAGGATTTTAAGAAAGTAGTGCAGGAAATGTACATCTAAAAGAAGATGAAGATATATGATTGAATTTGTTTCTTTCAAAACAAAAATGAAACTTTTTATGAGGGCTGCAATGAATGATTATTGCTGTAACTTACTAATTATTTTGACAGCTAATCAATTTTAAAGAGTAGTCACATTCTTACTGCTTTAGCTTATTTTTTTAATCTAATATTAAAAATACATCAAAAATATAAATAATCAAACCATTCAATTTCTTACTTAAATACATATTTTCTTTCTGTTAGTGAACAGTTGATCATTGGTAGCAATGGAGGCATCTGCAGCCAAAATAACTTCTAACATCAACATGTGAAAAACTCTTTCTGCTTGAATTATTACAGTGTAATAAAGCTAATCTGTCGACTACTTTTTAGATTAACTGACTAGTGTTTGGACAACGAAAGGTGCTTAAAAGAAGATTTTACAAAATTTGAACCAGGTGAAGCTAAGACTAACACACAAGGAGTTCTAGGTAGAATTTATCTACAGGCAGATTTTTTTCTTAAATGCAAAATCTATATTTTTTTCATACAATTTTGGCTTAATTACTGCTTTGAATATTTTGTTTCTTTTGCTTTTTGAAGCTGTATGTTGACGATTTATCAGTTTCTAAATTAGTTGGCGATTATTGAGTTTTGCAATAATTGTAGGTTTTGCAAAGTGTTGACTCAGGGGAGGACTGAACATGCATGCCACACTCTTTAGATTTTCATTTGCAAAAATGAATTATTTTCCTTTCACTTTAAAATCACACACTTTACAAATTTCAAAGTGTTCCACCTAAAAGTAATTGATTAAATTATTTGCGATGGACCATGTTGTGCATCAAGCAGCTGACGTTGTGGTAATACAGACAACAACACAGACTCCTGGTGAAGCACAAACAATGGCATCGTTTCCAGATTCGAAAAGTTGATTAATTTTATTATCTTGCAGAACTGAGACATACTGAAAGCGATGTTAAGGTCAAAATGTCTCATTCTCTGGAAATACTCAGGTGGCATATGCAAAGCGCTTAAATATAACAAATGAATATGCATACATGCTGGATAAGTAAAGTGCATCACTGCATGCATTTTGGAGCCGGCAGGCTGCATGATGCATGCTGGTCTCAGGCTGCTGTTGATGCTAATTTGACCCGACACCGTTCCCACTGTCCCCGAGGAACCCGGAAGAAGACAGCGCACTGGCTCCATCAAACATGATCTCAGACAACATTTTTCTTTTTCTTGGAAGAAGGAAAATGGATGACTTGAAGACAAAATTTGGTTCACGACTTTTTTTTTTCAGCCAGACAGAAAAACCACTCTAAAAAAGGCATGACTCATCCATTATGATCTAAATGTTCATCTCACTGTGGATATTTTGTCTCTTATAATGCAAACTACAACACAAAGCACTTAATGTCATGGCAAAACATTCATCCTTATATTACATCTCTAATATTCAATGTATTTAACTGAGTTTAGACCAGAATGAAGCAACACAGAATTAAAAAAAATTTTAAATCATGCATGATCTTCTTTGTAAGAAATATATCACGAATGTCTCTGCCTTTATTGCTTTTTCTATATAAATAAAATGTACTTACTTATAGTTGCTGCATATAAATTTGAATTAGGACATTTCAGATTCATATTGAGATTATCTTCCTTGTTATTCAACATAGAATCAGAAAATGAGCTGGGTAAACTATAAAATAATATACAAACGAATAAACCAAATTAGAAGTATAAATATAATTGCAAAGTTTTGCAATTTATGAAAGAAATGCCAATGCATGCAACACATTGAGATTTTTCTTTGGTAAAAACTTTTGTAAAAAACAGACATTTTTCTTTTACTTAACTATTCAGAGGTTTATGTTGGTCTTTTCGCAATCCAAATAAAACAAAACAACTGTTTTGGCTCTAATATTACAAGATGTGAGAAACGGTTATGTCTGAACGGTTATGAATACTTTCTGTGAGGATTTGATGATAAGCCAGATGCTGCTGAAGATGTTTGTTCAGCGTCGCTTCACTAAAGTGGTGTGCATCATTGCTTTGCTGCCCAGTCTGCATGTTTACGTCAGACAGAGAACCTGAGGAATCAAACAAGCATCACAAGCTTTGGAGACGCTATCTGTTTGGCCACCAGAACCAGGGAGGGGGGAGGAAGGGTCCGAGTGAGGCATGATAACACCGGACCCCGTGCATAAAACGAGCTTAGTCTTCTAGAAACGTTCTTTAATCAGCCTGATGCGCTTAGTGAGCACAGACGGTGGGAATTGAAGTGAAGAAACTCAGGTCAGATAATGAGACTTACATCTGTACTACAGAGAATGGGATTTCCTTGAAGGCAGAAGAGGAAGGAGAAAAGCTCATTATCCTTATCACTTGTCAGAGGCGAGATATCGATATTATGCATATTTTGTGAGGCTCTAATCGGAAATTAGACCGATCTCTCTTTTTTTTTCTCTTTTTTTTTCTTCGTTTTGTGTTCACTTTTATAGTCCATGCCTGCACATGCACAAAAAGCCGCTGCTCATCTCCTGACTTCCATCAGCGGGTTTCTTTCTCGCAGTCTTTTCACTGCTTTCTGAGAAAGCTGACGGCTAATTGAACAGATGGATGATAATCATGTGTGTTGCAAACTCTCCCTGGAGACGGTCCTCCGCCTCTGATAAGGAACAGCCCAGTTTCTTCTTTTTTTTTTTTTTACAACTTTCCACGGCAACACAAAAATAAAAAGTGATGTGTGTGGGCAGACAGGGGAAAACAGTTTATCAAGCCACCAACACAAACTGCAGCATTCTGTAATTATAGTTGACATTGATTAGCACTTAGACTAATCGCCGTAGCGGTTCAGTGTGATTTCCACACATTTTTGATGAAATCCTGTTTGGTCCAAGAAAAAAATAAGTCTTTTCTGCAAATTTAATCACAGTTATAGACTTCTCTGTTAATTTTGCACTTCGTTAATGTTATCAGAGAAAAACTATCACTGGAGTTTGCGTTTTTCCTCAAGCAATGACAGGTACAATGCCGCGTAAAAACATTCACAAACTTCTGTTACGTAGCAACTACAGATTTCAATTAATTTGATTGGGATTGACTCAGTTGACTTCAAACAATTCTCCTCTCCATACGTGGTTTGATAAATTGCACCATCACTTCCCTTCGTCCCAGTCTAATTATCCTCTCCTCCTCCAGATGCTGCAGAACCACAAACTCAGAAACTCCTCTCTCAATCAAACCGTTTTCATTGTAAACATAATAAAAAAAAACAAAAGTATTTTATATTCAGCATCCTCTTTGTGATTCTGCATGCCTGTCAGGAAGTCAGAATAAAATATGACATATGCTACATCAAAATAAAATCCAGTCCAATCAAGAGCCTCAATGTCACATCTCTGCTGTAAAGTGTGATCTTAACATAACTATGTTTGGTCTGTGAAGGTTTGTATCAAAGTGGCTAAATTTGTGTTTGTTTACTTCTTGTCATCTTTCTGTTGGTCATAACGCTTTCATTTAAACATTGCTGTCATAGCTTTGCTTCACTCTGTATCCCAAGTTTGTTTGTGGTAGCATTTTGTTGCAGTTTACGTCCAAGAATAGATATTTTTTTAAGCAAGCACTTCTAAACCGTTTGATAAATATAGATGTTTATTTTTGTTATATTTTTTACAAGGCACGTTTCTGGTAAATTATGTGTTTATTTCTTTTATACTCACCATTGTTTGTGTGTTGAGACCCTGAAGCCCAAACAGATGTGATGGGAGGGGCCGGCCTGGCACTTCCTGTTTAAATGCGTGTAATGTCATCGATTGCATCACCAGGTACTACCAAATGGAGTGTTTTCTTCTTTTTGTATTGTACTGTTTGTTTACTATTAAAGTTATGCTATATTAAATGTTTTATTTTTGCAGAAAACTTAGTTATCTGCAAAAATAGGTGAGTTTGTTAATTAGATTAATAATCTTCATTTCTGTTTCTTTGCTTAGATGTTGTTGGGTTTAGTCTTGTGAAGTTGTAACAGTCATTATACTGCTTGGTTCCTAGAGAGAAGTAGGTATCACCACAAGGGGGCGCCTATTCCCTTTTTCCTTTGTTGTACTGTTGTACAGAGTGAGACGTCCTGCTGTTTTGGGCTAGAGTGGCTAACCACCAGTGCTAACTCCTTCTCCAACCTCTCACCGCACCGTCACAATGTGCAGATGATACCACTTCAATGTCAGAAAACAATAAAAATAAAATCAACCAGGAGAACTTGGAACTGGTTGCTGATGTTGTTTTCTTATCATGGTTTTTGACCCTCACGACATTACATCACAAGATTTGTTCCAAACTTTCTGTGAACAGACACAAAAACCTTGAACTAGTGTGAATCATCACAGTGAAACGTGGCGTGTGTGTCATGCTGTGGAGATGCAAATTTTAAGCAGGTATAGAGAAGCCAGTCCACCTTTATTAGGTGATAAATGGAGCTAAATGGATGCAGCAAACACATTGCTGACTTTTAAAGAATGAGTGAACATTTCTGTCTCCTAAGGACATGCTACAGTTCAAGAGTTTGAAAATAAATGTTAGAAATGTGCAAAATAGCATATAATTTTAATTCCAATTCACAACTAGCCAGTACTTTGTGTTGATCTGGCATGAAATTCCAATAATAGGCATATGCATAGGTTTGTGGTTGTGATACAAGAAAAAGTACCTGGATCAGAGTCTGTTTGTTTATTTAATCTTTTTTTTTTAGGGAGTCCGAATTATTCCAGCCAACAGGCTTCCTGCAGGTTTTTCCATTCATCCCTCAAAGAAAAACACCAGGAGCTTGCAGGCTAGCTGCCCAAGGGCCCAAATCCATTCTTTGGCTCAGACTTTCAACTTGCTACAATGGGAATCTGCCAGGAGGAAACATCATGGTCACCGGACTCAGTGGCTGCTGGAAATAAAATGTAAATACATCACATCTTACAAGGATTGCTACATGAAATCACCTGAAAAACAGTTACCCAAACCTTTATATTTTTCCTACAATATATGACTCTCTTTGCATTTTCATTTACAGCAAACTCCAGATTAGCTTAGTCAAGGAGGAGGATGCAATCTGCTAGTCTAAGACCAACAAGGACGTCTACCATCTGAAAGCAACTCAGTGCTCAAATATCATTGTGGTTCATGCAAACGCTGGTATCTAAATTTTGTGGCTTAATTTCTTCAATAGTGAAACAGATGAATATTTACACGAGAAATCAAAGAATTCAAAAAAAGCAAAACTATCACACCTTTCTAAATGAAAGTTATTTTATTGGCCTTCCTTTCACATCACTTAGTCTGGCCAGAAATGACTCGTTTCATTCTCAGTACGTTTCACACAGGAAGATAATTGGCAGCACATGCATCCTGTTTCCAAGGATTAAATGATGTATCATCAGCTTTATTGCTAATTTCCTCTGAATGGAAACATGGCAATAATTTTAAAGATTAAAATTACATTGTGGACATGATATATTTTGGGCTGGGGATCCTTGTTTCAGTCTGGAGTAGCCATTAGCTTCAGCTTCCAGGAAAATCTAATCTGGATTTATACGAAATGAAGATGCTTAGATAGCTAATGACTGCAGGTAACATTAATTGTTTAAACCTGTTTAACGGAGCTTCACTTCCAAAATCCTTAACTGTCCCTTCAGGCTAAGAGCTTTAGAAGAGCTGTACCACGTTGACGTCCAAATAACAGCAGACATTCCTGTGGTTCCACTGTGATTCTGTCATCAGGTCGTTGAGCCAATATGCCCTCAAACAGAATCAACACAGATCATATGAAGTAATTAGATAACTGCCAAATTACTTACCAAATTACTGAACCACAAGATCTTAATCACAAAAATCTCCTTTGATCTGCTTCTGCTTTTTTAAAATATATATATATATATTTATATGTGAAGGATAATGAAGGTCTTAAATTATCAACACATAAAGATTTAAAAAATTCAAATGCAGCTTAAAATCAATGGTGTGTGGATAATGCATGTCCCACATTCTAAACAACAGAGCGAAGACCGGAGGATGCATGCTGGTCTTTAACAAAGAGGTGCATTTTAACGTTTAGTTTTCTACCATTACAGTAAAAGCAGACAGAGCAGAGCGGTGGAGGGAATGTTGATAAAACAGCAGAGGTGGAGTTGTGATTCAGCTGAAGTCTTGTCAGATTCGAACGTTGTTTTCCTGTTAGCGTTACATAAGAGATGTCGGGGCTGGCTTTGTAAACTCTCCCCACAATGTTACAAGCTACTCATGCATGTTTTACATGCTCTTACGCTGCCGTGTGATTGGTCTAGAGAACCTCTGGGAGGCTGAGAAGCAACCTCCCTTGTGAGGTCAATGCAATTGCTCTCCTTTTTACCATATAAAGCTGCAACGCATCAGCGTTTAGCTTTAATGTGAGCCTGTGTTTGCGGGGGCAAAGAAGGATATTCACGACTCAGAGTGCTTCATTTATATGGGTGCTTCCCTATTACTCACTGCAGTGCCAAACCTTTATTTTTATTAAGTGAAGAAATGAAACAGAATCCCAGTTTTCTTGAAGTAGAGGTACAGCTTCCCTCCTCCATCCATTATAATGGTTTCCCACTTATGTGCTCTTGCAGTGCACAGTGTGCCAGCTGCAGTCATGTCGCCTCTTTTGACATAAAAGAAGCACAAAAGAGGAATATTAAGGTTTTGGTGCTTGAGCGTATCCACCCAGCCACTGCATCATTTGTCATGCAGCAAGGCTGTCCTTGTACACGCGTGAAAATGTATCTCCTCTCAGTTGTGATTATAATTTGGATTTGTTGTGAGTAGTGATGCGACAGACTGTGACTTTTCTCAGAGCAGAGTGTGAGCTGAAAGTCAGAATCTCTTGGTGTGATTTTTATAATGTCAGGCATGCCTAAAACACTCAGTGTCTCACGTTTAAAACCTTTAATTTGGAGAAACAGACAAAGTGGATATAGTATAACATCCAGTCTGAACTATATCTCTCACTGTTAGTTTTTTTAAATCAATGAGTGCATGTGAAGTGTTTTCATAAAGAAGCAATACTGGGATTCAGAGTGGTTTTGAGGGAAATTTGTTGCACTAAGTACAAGGACAGTCCAGCCAAAATCCTTTTAGAGCTGAAACCAGTATCATCAAAAACAACTATGATGAACTTAGGTGTCAGATTTGTATTATGCACATTTCAAACAGATTTGACAAGGAATTTGTTTCTGGTAAGAAATGAGACAAATGTCTATCAAAATATAATAGAAATGTAAAATTTCTTCATTTACATTTTAATTTTCCATATGTTTTTTTTTTTTTTTTTTTTAGCTTTATGTCATATTATAATGTTATTTTCTCATCAAAAACATACAGAAAGTGTTTCTTTGATACTTTCATGCTTGTTTGAGAACCATTAAAGGATGCCTTAAAGTCTGTTTATATCCACTGCTTATGTAATCAAAACTCCATCATGGAGCTGCTGCCTCCAGCTGAGCTTCCACTCCGCAGCTCCTCCAGACTAGCGGCAGCAGCAATTAGCAAACACCTGGTTTTTAACTGATTCTTAAAGAGCGTCTTATGGAGCTTCTTTAAAAACAGAGGCCCAATTTCAAGACATCAAATTGCAAAATCAAATTTCTTTTAAATTATGTTTTATGCATATAAATACAATGGCATTCCAGCAATCACATTATTGCTGACTAGCATCTTTGGTTTTTCCACTGGTAATTTGACGATGTATCTTTAATGAAATTGGGTCTCTGGTTGACCTAATTCAAAAAGTTACAATATAGGTCAGGTTATGTTTGGGTTTGAATAATTAATATGATAAAATATAACATATGTACAGTAAAAGGAATAACTTTGACATTTTCTCCACCGTTGTAACAAGCAAAATGCCCTTTTATTGGCATCATCTTGTGCTGATAGAAGAGGAAGCACTACATGTCGTGTTTGAGTGTTTGTGTGACCGCAGCTCCCCCTCCTCAACAGACAGCAGAGTAATTTTATGCTCTAATTCTCTCCTTTAAATTACGCAGGAGGCATAAAATATGAAAAAGAGAGATATTTTAAGAGGTCACATGATTCCCAGCATAAATACTTTAGCATGCTCTGGAAATTAAGCATTTTATTATTTGTCGTGTGCACAAATATTGTTCAGCTGTAAGTTGATTAAATATGAGAAGTAGTCTCTAATGTCTTCTTGATCCTTTATTTACCCGTGAAATAGGATGTGATGCAGCCTTTTAATAATCTGCCAAACAGTTCTGCAATAATCCAGGTGTGAGTCAATACGCCGTCCCCTGCTGCGAGTGTTCCTCGCAAAAACTAATCAATCATAACAAAAGTGTAAAGGTTCGCCTCTTTTCAGGGCAGGCGCCATCAGTTTAGTTGTTATGCCTGAGTTTGTGTTTAGATTAGGCTCTTTGAAACCATTAAAAATCGTCAGGCAACTATTTATTTTTGTGTTTCTCACCTTAAATCGACCCCGTTATTGCAATTTGCAGTTGATGGTCTTCTTTTAATCTAAAAGTATGAACAAACGTCTCCCTCAACCCCGTGGTGTGTGTGTGTGTGTGCGTATGTGTGTGTGTGTGCGTGTGTGTGTGTGTGTGTGTGTATGTGTGTCACATGAAGGTGTTTTGACATTTCAGTTTTTGATAGAGCTCAGAGAGTCTCACATTTTCGTCCTGCATTACAAACAGCCAGTTGTTGGGAATAAATTAATTGCTGTCAAATCTACGCCATCTTTGCCTTACCTATGGACATTTATGAGCTGTTATTTCTCCCATGTATTAGTAAATTGCATGCATGCAATTCATTTCCCCAAGGCACCTGGTCGTATTTTCTCATCTGAGCAGAGTGACTGGGGCAGGGAGCTATATGGGAGATATATTAGTGTCCAGAAGCGGAGCACCAGGAGGGTCGGACCTGTCTCGGTGATTTATTCCAAATCCAAAAGCCCTGTAGGTGCGTGTTGTCAATCCCAGTGGCATCACCCTTGGGTCACATCAAAGCAGCTGAGACCGAGAAAACAGACACAGTTGTTTACACATTCAGCCGCCTGCTCTGTTCTTTCTTGGGGAGAGGAACCAAAGCGTAAACTGAAGGTGCTGTTGTGGCATTAAATATGAAGAGGTGTTGAAGCTTCTGGTTAGATCTGACGGCGTTCGCCATCCAACATGCGGCATTGTGTTGACATCAATCAATAATGAGGGAGTTTTTCCACCACTGCAATTTTAAAGTTACAGTGCAGTCTTTAACAGATGTATTCAGGCTTTTTTCAAATAGAACTCATTTTAAAAAATCCAAAAACCCATTTGATTTTCAAATGGAAGAAAATATATAATAACAGGACACAGACAACTATTTGATAAAAACATTATTTCTGCTGTGTACCAGAAAATCTAAAGAAGATCTACTGCCAAGTCATATTGACTGCAATTTGTATGTCAAAAATGAACAGTAATATTTTGGATTATTTAGCCTTTCATAAGAGAAGGGGTTCATATTTCAAAGTCATAATTTCACCATGTCATTTATAAATGTCACAGTTTCAAACTAAATATTTAGCTGGCAAAGCCATCAAAATATACCTAGTTGGAACAAAATGTTTCATTCACTAACTAAATAGCACATGTGTAGCTAAATATTTAGTTATCAAACTAAATATATAATCTTAAATAGGCTGGTCATACTAAAAATTACCCAATGTGGCTGAATTGAAACAAGTCTGTAAAAAAGAACAGACAAAAAAATTTCCCCAGCATTATAGAAGTAATTTTCATTTTTTTTAACCTTTTTCCTTAATAAAATCTTTATTTCACAATTTCTTGTTGCAATTAGTGAGGTTACCTTTGATTTAAAGGTGTGACAAGACGTGTAGCCAAATTAGAAAAAAAATCTTTTGGTGGAGCTTTGCACAAAGCTAGTCATCCTTAACCAGGCAGAAAAGTAATTTTTAAGACGGCTTTCACACATGTTCTGTAAATAAGCAAGATTTTGCTTGTAATTTCAAGAAAAAGCAACAGGATAAACAGTAAAGTACCTGTCACAACCTAACAATGCAAACCAGAATGTCAGGTTAGCCTAAAAGTCACAGCGCGCCGCTGAATCCTGCTGGTTGCATGCTTGAGTCATCACTTTTTCTGCTGCCGTGTTACCCAGAGGTCCATCTGCGTATTAATCATTGCAAACAATACATACCATTACCTTTTCATTACTGTCACGGAACCCTTAATGCATAAACACTTCAACAAAAAGAGCAGCATTAAATTACTCACCCACTTTTTTTTTTTTTTGCTTGTAGTACAAGTAATTATAAAACCCCCCAAAAACCATCAGTTCAGTAATACACATGGGAATGCTTTCCTAGAACGTTCATCTCTCTCTATAAGTCTTAAATTACTTTAAACCAAGCTTTGCCATGTATAGTTTAACTCACCGCAAACTAATAGAAAAACAAGTCTACTGCAGCTGCTATATTCTGATTTTTAAACAGGCTGGGGCAATGATAATAATAATAATAACTGAAAGTAAAAGATTTTGTCTAAAAGGAATAGTTACCTTAAGTAAGAGAGATGTTAGTGGAATCCCTGTTCACAGAGTTGCTGATAATTATGCAGCTGAGAACCATGTAGTCCATGTTTACCTGCATAGGAGGTCGAGGTCAATGCGTTCTGTGGCAACTTGTCAGCACCAGTTAAAAGCAATTATAATTTACAACTGAAGTTCTCAAAATGAGTGAACAAGCACAGAGGTGTTTGAGGCCACTTGTTTCCATAAAGAGGAGTTTGCTCAAGCGATGATGCCATGGTTAGCTTACTTGATTTAAATGCCACTTATTTCCAGCATTTCTGAAAACGACTCCATTGAAGCCTACATTTTAAACAAAGGAAGTTGGATAAATTGCACACTAACTGCTGGTGATTGGCTGGGATAAGATCAGTTTGACTCCTTCTAGTACTTTTAGAAGAGTCTTGGTCAAACCCTTAAGAACCTCAATCTTTAACTGCACGTCTCTCTTCAAGGGACATGGGGTTTTAGTATTTCCTTTAGAGATTGTGATTTTATGAATGAAGGATTTGCTGAAGTCCTGGTAAAATCTTTCATCTGCTGTTGAGTTGATCTGAGCATTTTTGGACAGGTGCCGTCTCACAAACTGGTAAAAGCCATGTTTGTGAGACGGGACAATGTGGATACATCAGGAAGCTTTCCAGGAGAAATGTATAGAATTTAAAACTCAAACAAATAAAAGGCGGATAACTCCTTCAGTTCAGAGGTTGGATACCGACTCAAGTGGGGAGTCAAATTTCTTGGTAGATGAATTGGGGCATTCTCTGCAGCAATGTGAAAAGATCTGAGCCAAAGAAGAAAGTTCTTGAGATGTAATTTGAGATTTTCACCTATGCTATACATACTGAAAACTGAAAAACTGTGGCTAAAAGTGTCTGAAACAAGTTTCGGCAACAGGCTTGTCCAAATCAAAAGGAGTAAGTGGACGTGTTGAGGCATCTGATCAGGATGTCTCTCTCTGGATGTTTTCCAGGCCTGTCCCACTCAGAGACCCTGGGACAGACCCAGAACCCACTGGACGGACTCCCCCCCCCTTCCGACCTGGGAGCTATCGTCGTAGGGAGGAAGGATATCTGGACTTGTTACCTCTGTGACATAATTATGGATAAGCAGTAAATAGTGAGGTGATGATTGTAATTATGATAAACAAACCTAATGTTAGTATAGTCAAAAAACTGCATTTTGAGATGTAAACAAGTGAAAAGACAAATGAAAAGAAAAACAAAACAGACAACAGGAATCAGACTAAAATTAGCTTCCTCATAATCTTCAGCCTTATTTCAGTCATCTTTTCATTTCATCTGATCAGTACTTCTGATGCTTCTGTCATGCAGCCGTAACATAAGTGATAGTGTGAAGCTGTAGTCAGTGTCTGTCTCAGAACCCGTCGGTAAAGAGGCGCCCAGGGCACTGAGAAGTGACGCACGCACAAGGCTCTTGACCAGGCATGAGGACATGGTAGGCTGGGAATTGAAATGTGCCTTCACACCAAACTCATGATTTACACAAGAGGAGGAAGTACTTCAAAGAAAAGAACACAAGGATTTATAGAAATCTCACAGAATATAATCCCAAATGAGTTTTCTTGCCTTCATTGTCAAATAATCACGGTACTGTTTTCACTCATCAGTAACTAATGCCACTGCCAGTTGATTTACAATTTACCCAAAGTTTCTGCGCAATTTCTTTTCAACAGTGAAAGCCCAGAGCCAATATCATACCCACATTCACATCCATACTGTAATAGTAGGGAGGATTCATCCCGGTACGGTTTAATCATTTAGACAGGCAAGTCCTCCATGTATTATAAATAGAACAGAGCTCTCAGCCTCGCAGCATCGGACTGCATCTTGCCAGTTGCTACAGGTTTAAGCTCTTAAATGCAGCACTGGCGGAAACACAGCAACACAATTAACAGGATTAGATGAGGTTTGTTTTAAATCACAGGATGATCATGGTTGATTTGACAATTTGCTTGTTGTATTGTCCTGTCAGTCTCAATACTTTAGTCAAAATGAAACGAAAGTTCTGCAAATCAAAGCAGATCTCCTTTTGGTGCAAACTTTGTGTTTGCTCTGATTTGACCATCAATTTGATCTACTTCTACTCACAATGACACGAAGACCATTAAATATTAAAATCGTTCTAGATGCTGTTGGCAGTCTTCCTGGCAAAGCTGCCACTTTTCAGCCCTTGAGTACAAGTGACTGCCTTTGATGCACATCATTACCATCTTTCAAACTTTCTTTTGCTTCAGAGAAAAAATAAAATCTACTCCAAACCAACCCCTCCTACGTTGTGCGAGAACTCTTATCTTAACATGTTTTTCTATAAATGAGGGGGGGAAAAAATCTGCTCTTAATCTTCAAACATATTTCATCCACATGGTTTTGTAGCGGGGACCATCCTTCTTCATCAGACCTTCAAACCCCTGAAAGATGGCTTTGTGCTCTACTCTGTGATTTAAACCTTTGATACAGAGTCAAACTGATTGCACTATAAGAAACCAAAGGTTATTATCCAGATGGACTAGATAGGAAAATTGTTCTCCATTATGTGAGGTGAGAAAAGGTTGATTAAAATGAGTTTCGAGTTAATTCTGCTTCCAATTTTCCAACCTTGCTTGACCTGACCAGTTATTGCACAATGTCTACAAAGACTTAAAAAGCTGAAGCACCATTTCTTTCTGAGATTATTCACCAAACTGGATCATAATTAATCTATGTGCAATCTGATGAGTCAGAAGTATTCAGCTTCCTCTCAGGACTGTCTTGTACTGAAATGACATGCAATATAGCTGTTATGTAGCAAGAATGTACTTTATCCAAGTGTTATTGTTTGCCTTTTAAATAAATATTTTTTTTATAAATTAGCCAAACAGTTTGGGACAGAGTGTACCTCAAGTCTAATGCATTTATAAAATCTTATCGGTGCCTAACACAAGTCGGCAAAATTGTGCAGACGGATTAAGATCTGCTCAGAAATGTTCTTCCATCTGGATACTTTGTGGTATGTTTCTAATTACTACTACTATTATTTTTTCGCTTTGTCACACATAACTTACCATAAACACAATAATTACGATTTAGCTTCTTTAAAGTAAAAACACAACATTCTCTGAGATGATGGAAAACATTTTACATTTATACAGCAGTTGACCATACAGCTAAAACAAAGACTTTGTTGTTTTCAGTACAAACAAGACTGACAGAAGGATATAGAACTGTAAGCTTGAAAGCCCAATCCAAACAAAGAACAAATACTGCAGCATGTACAAACAGGTTTTATCCATATGGTAAAAAAAAAAAAAAAGAAGTTTATCTGTTTTCTTTTACTGCATTTTGTCCTTGGCGATAGAATCTGTTTTTCAAAATGTAGATGAAGTAGATGCAGGCAACTTCTGTCAACAAAAACCAATTAGAAATGTAATTAAGTTTCTATTTAATGTTACCTTATCACCTGTTTTGGTCCAAAATATGTATCATTTCCTTTTTATTCTTCGCATTTTTTTTTCTTTTCATGCTTGAGAAAAATAACAGCCAAAACACATTAGAGAGATTTTCCATCGTGAGTAATGCAGAGGAAGTGCTGCCCCTAGCAATGTCAGAGTAAGTTACAGTCATCCAGGAATAGGTACTGAGGATAGGAGGTGAACATGTCGCCCCGACTTAGGTCAAGCCAACAGGAGCTTTGCTGGGAGAACAAAAGCAGCTCAACTGCTTCCCTCAGCCAGAGAGAAAGCTTTGTTTTCATGCAGCAGCCAACAATTTCAGCTCACAGGCTCTCCAATCAGATCAAGGTTTCAAAATGTTATCACTAAGCACAGTGACACAACAGAGGTTATTAATATTTCTTAGATGGGGAAGAATGGGGGATATTATTTCCAGACAAAGCTAAATTACTTTATCTTCTTGACACTAAAGGTTATAGAACTGTAAGATAAATAATTTACTTTCCCACACACTCATTTTTATAGGCTGTGCAATTGTAGCATAATTCCCCAAACAACCCCATCCTACAATGTGATGGAGGTTCGGAGAAAACAACTGTTCAAATGCCCAGATCAAACAAAGATAGCTGCAAAAAGGATTCTGCAGGTTCAATTTTTGTCCAGTTTCTTCTGATAGTGAGAGAGAACAAACAGCAATGTGTCCCCAAAGGAGAGGCTTCATGTTGGATTTTCTTTTATGTTTCAGAGCCATTTCTTACTGGATCTTAGTATGTGTATGAACATTTGAAACCAGAAGTTTAAACACCAAATTCGTCTTGTTTTAGGTCAGTTGCCAAATTTATTTCCATTTGCTAGATGCCAAAAACAAAAAAAAAAAAAAAAAGGAAAAATAAGTCAGGTTTATTTATTAATATCGTCAAAATCAGATGTTTACGTGTATTTCCTCAATATTTGCTTGTTCTGTCAGATTTGTAGGTTTCCTCACTCACACTCATCTTTTCAGATCTACCCACAACTTCTCTATTCTATAGAGACCAGGGCTTTGTGATGGCCACACCAAAACATTGACTTTGTTTTTCTTAAGTCACTTTGTAACAACTTTAGTTGTATGCTGAGGGTTATTAGGAAGATTCATTTGCGCCTAAGCTTTAACTTCCTGGTTGACAACCTTAGATGTTGCTTCCTCCTACAACAACAGACACACAACGTGATGCTGCCACCCTCATATTTCACAGTTGGGATGGTGTGCCCATTGGGACTATAGTACGTTTATCTCTGGCACACAGTGCCCATCTTCCTCTGGATTGTTATGATGGTTGGACGTTTCCATTTACATATAATAATTTGAACAGATGAGTGTGGGACTATGAGGCTTTGGTAAATTGTTCCCAAGGATGAACCAGACTTATAAATTCATAATTCTCTTCCAGATATCTTGGTTGATTATTTGTGTAAAACCAGAAAGCAGTGTGTTCTCAGAGTGGCCTGAAAGTACGTTCATTGTTTAAAGGGACATTGTTTAAAAATCATTCAGTATGTAAATTTCTGATTTAGCAAATAGAAATAACTTTGGTAGTTCTGACTGATTTAAAACAAGAGAAGTTTGGTCTGATTTAACTTCAGACAATCGTTCAGACAATGAAAAAAAAACGGTATGCAGTGTTTTTTTACAGCTACGTTTCTGAAGTTTCTGTGAATTCAATGCTTAAAGTTGTTCCTTTATCTCTAAAGCAATATTCTGCATTGTGCCTTAAAGCTCTCAAGACTTAGTGTAAAGTCTTGTGAGGTATTGCACATATTCCTGCTGGTGTTGCTGACGTGTCCAACTTAAAGAAACCTACATAGACAAGTTACTTGCAAGAGCATAAAAAAAATCTGGGTTTAAACTGCTTCAACCACAGAAGCTGTAGTCCTCCTGGCTGTCCAGTAACTTTCAGCCCCAGGGCCCTTCAAGCCCTAAACACCTCTTTATTTTGCCTGAAGGCTTCGATCACAGTTATGGCTGATTTGGTAGGAACCTCATCAGACCCTACTAACCCTCAGGCTACAAATCCTGGAACCTGCATCCGAAATGGAAACCCATTCAGATTACATACCTACTGATTCAATCAACAGGGAATTCTCCCAGAGGGGTCAGTTGAAGATCTTCTGACCCGTACTTTGTTTTGGGTTTCCCACATCTCTCTGGGAGCTTCCCACTGCCAGGTCAAACCCTCTATCTCCACTCATCAGGTTACGACTCTGTCTCTCTTTTCAGTTGAGTGTTCAAGACACAGAATTGTGTGTCCGATGACATAAAGTTGGTCATTGACCTTTAATCCAAAGTGCCCTGATACCAAGGATGTCAATATATCATGTTAAGCTTAGCAAGAGTTGTTTTTGTTACCTACGTTACATTCCTTGATAGTTAATGCTAAAAATAAACCCAATCCAGAGTTGTGCTCACTGCTTCCCTCAACACATTTAGCAGAACTTGTTTCTGCCACAGTAGTAAGAGCAAAGAGTCAAGAAGGAGACATTAATACAAAGTCTTCTCAGGTAAGGAGAGATGAGAACTTGCTGAGAAAAAAAAAGTCTGTCCCAGGCAGAAACCAGGACAGTGTCAGGTCAGATATTTTCATCTAAATTGCAGATAGCAGACGGAGAAGAACATTTCTAATTTATATTTATACATTCTTTATTTCACATTCCACGTTTACGCATTAAACTAAATTATGAGGCTTATTACCTATTTTGTGTGCCAGGTAATAATTTGCATACACTTATTGTGTTTTACTAACATCCAGCATTAGCATTTGGTACTTAACGATCTGGCTACATACCCATGGATGTTTGAGGGTAATTGTATCAACTCAACCAGAGTTTGGCTGATAACGTCATTAGATTTTTTTTAGTGTATGGTTACAGCCTATTGGAGTAAATAGACAACATTGTTCCTTTGTCATTACAGAAGTATTCAAGTGATGATTGCCATGGTTGCCAATGCTGCGCACATTATATGTATGAGTTCTGTTTCTCTACATTGTTTGTTAAACGTAATGGCAGCTTTTACAGTAAGTATGCCACAGATCAGAGCTTTGACAGAAATACAGGGTGAATTTATCAGTCAATTAAGTTTATTTGTATAGCACATTTCAACAACAAGGCAATTTAATTTGTCATAATGGTTCATGTTTGATGTTTCTTCTCAATAATGACCATAGACAAGTCTCTCAAATGGGATTCTTAAAAGACTTAAGAATTAATAAGACTATACGCAACTCCAACATTTTCTTCTTTTGTTGTTAATATGTTATGGTTATGGAGGACCTGGCTTCAAAATAAAAGTACTTCCTGTTTTTATTCAGTAATTTAGCTAGTAATTTGTGTGAAAACTCTACATAGGAGTGTAAAGTTTTCACACAGGATAACTGGAACTAGTTACATCATTACAAATATACTTATGGTCGCTCAAACTAAAGCAAATCCTATTTGAGAAATTGAAAATTCCTAATGTTAAATTCATTCTACAATTTTTTCTTTTAACATAAGCACATCCTTAGTGGGGTGTATATTTTACCTCAAATTTAAAAGTAATTTATAATCAAAAGGATTTTCGACATTAAAAAGCCATTTTCAGACAAAGAAAATGGCTTTTAATGTAGAATTGAGCAGATGTTTTGAGTAGTTAAACTCTCTACAAACGCTGTTTGCAACTTAAACATGTTTATTTTATTTGGTAGACATTGAGACTTGACCCTCAAAAGAAACTAAAAACCCCATCTTGTTTGATGCCACTGTACAATCAGGCTATCTACTAAAAATCTGCTATAAAAAACACATTGGAGATGTTATTTTTTTTTTAAGAACTATTCTGTTGAGTTTTTCATATTCTCAAGGACTCAAAATTATAGTAATACATAACATATAAAATGAGAAATTCTTTGTTTGGGACATACTCCCTGGCCACCAACACTGCTGGCAGGCCCAAATATGTGATACAAAAAGTCTTTGTTACCAGATCAATCAGTGTTTTACAAGCAGACAATCTGATGTCCTAATAAAACATAAATCTAATCTATTTGTAGCGCACAATGAATGTCAAGAAAATTGAGCTTATTCAACATTTTTTGAATGTTTAGAGGCAGTAGAAGCTGGTTAATCGAGTGGCTTCTGATATGGCTGAACAGGAGAGCATTAAATCACCCAAAGGAGACCTGCAAAGGGAAGAAATACCAAGCCTTCTTTACTTTTTCATAATGTTGTCGAATGTAATCTTCCAGCTGTAAGTTATTCAGCCAGAGAGTAAAAGCTGCATGATAACACACTCGGAGCCCTTTTCGCCCCTCAGTGTCTCTGACAGCGCAGATGCTCAGACAGGCTGGGACTGGTCATACAGTGTCACTCACAATCAGTCGCAGAGTGCCAAAGTGCATTCATCCAGAAAATGCCAGATTTCACAATAATCAGTTTTTTTTCTTATTCTTTCTCTGTCTCCTCATACCTCAGCTATCTCAGATTCTGAAGACAGGCTATTGAAAATCTTGACCTTCAGGATGACAGTTATTGCTGCTCAGAGATTTGTGTGTGTGTTGTGATTTTGTAAAGTGCAAATCATTGACCATTGCAGGTTTAATGCAAACTTGTAACCATCTTCAGACACTTACACCCAGAGATTCTCGCTCAGAATTTAAATAATAAAAATAACCTCTGGCTATGCTCCTTTATTAATTTTGCCTACCTTTCAGTAAGTTTCATTTTTCAGCATCTTTTCACCAAGAATTTCTATTGTCTGGGTCTTCTAAAATTATTCACACTACTTGAACTCTTCTACAGTTGCAGTGAATTTTACGTGACAGATAAAAAATTAAGTAAAAACTTAATAATGAAGTGAATGGGAAATGAAATAGGTTTTTCTTAGTTAATCTTTTTTTTTTTTTTTTTTACAAATAAAATATGTAAATGTTCTTGAGTCAATACTTTCTGGAACCACCTGCAGCTTCTGAAGCAAAGCATTCCCATAGCATGATGCTGCCTCCACCCTATGCCAAGTCCTTTGTATTTTGTCTCTTCTGGCTCTGCACAACTAGAGATTCAAAATGTTGCACATTTTTCATCAGCTGATGGAAAGAATCTGTGAAGAGCAATTTTTAGATCTTTACTTTGACTGGTCCAGTTCCACCTTATAGTTATAGTTTTATCTGAACCATTTAATTTATTGTTTGCATGTTTAAGGTAATTTTCCTGCAGGAGGGTAAACCTCCACCTGGGTTTAAAGACCTTTCCAGCTTTTTCTTTTTCTTTTTTCATGAATTCTGTCTAGTAGTGTTACCCTCAGAACTGTTAAAGAGAAATTGATAGATTTGTATACACAATTGTATTAGCTGGTTTAGAAAAAGGGAGAATAGTGGGGCAGAAATAAAAGAAAAAAAAAGAATAGAGGAAAGACAGAATGATAGAGATAAGACAAAGCCTTAAGTCTGCTCCGACACCTGCAGAAAGAGAGAAAAAAAAGAAAAATGGGAACTGTTAAACCGCAGCAACAAACATCTGCATATAGAAAGATAAACTCACTGAAAAGTACACAGTGCTAATTAATAAGGATGTATTTAATGGCAACTGCAGTCAAATGTGGAATGTATATGAAAACCCCACCAGGTTGTGTGATCATATGAGCCACAAGGAGCCACAGACCTGCCCCACAGGACCCGAGGCAGAGATGGGGGGAGACATCTAAAGATCTGTGGCTGAGCCGCGGGGAAGACCACAGCGGGGACAACCACACCGGGGACAACCACACCACCTCCCCCTCCAGACCGGAGCAGAGCAGAGCCCCTGGGAGACCACTGAGCAGACACGGTGAGGAAGCCCCAGGCGCCGCAGTGACCAGCCCAGATCCAGACCATTTTGCATCTTCTAAGAGATTTCCTTCCACACAATTTCACATCAGTTCTGAACAGCTTGCCTGTCTCCATGAACATTAGCGTCCATAAATCATGATGCTGCTGGACATTCCTCTTTACATTACATTTTGCATGTTGGCTAAAAGAACAGACCCCATCTCTATTGTCCACATGTTTGCTATTTCTTCTACATAGTTTCTGACGTCCTTTCAACAGTCTTCTCAATCAAATCCAGATTTGTGGGGTGAAATACTAATAGCTGTCCTGTCGATATGGATTGAGCAGAGCTCTGTGAGATACTCCACAATTTTATCTCTGAACCGATTATTAAATCAGACACAGCTTGATTTGTTTACTTCTTAGGTAACCATGAATCATTTTGTTGTCTTCCAGACACAAGTGCTGGAAATAAAAATGATGTATATATCAAACACAACTTCATAATTTTTGGCCTTGAAAATGAGCCTCTGTCTCTTTAAGAAACGTCTACTTTTTCCGACACTCTACCTTCAGCACGTCATCATAACAATGCTTCTCATTTTGCTATTTACATTTGTTCTTAGCAGCATTGGACTGAGAATTAGTTTCTGTGATAAGCTACACAAATCCACAGTTCCACCAGGTGTTTGCTTATTGCTGTCACTAGTCTGGAGGAGCTTCAATGGGAATTTGGAGGGGTTTGTGAAAATAGGGAGTGCTTTGTGAGCAAACCAACCTTAAGTTGATTTGCTAACCACCAATAAAACCCAAAAGAGGTATAAAAGAGCAAGTGCTTAGGCACCACCGAATGACTGGCATGGAAAATTCAAGGATTCCTCAAACATGTATGAAAGAATCAAACCAAAACTCCAAGGATGTTTTTGATGAGGAAATAACTTACAAAGCTAAAAAAAAGTGGATTTTACATAGTATTCCCATTTAACAAAAATGGCATCATAAGGGGTTGAGAAAATAGACCCAATAGCAAGCAAGAATTGTGAATTATAACAATAACAAACAAAAACAGAAAGATTGAGGTTCAGGAAAAAACTCAAAGAACACTAGAATACACAACAGAGAGCAGGTTTTAAAAGGGATCTCACATTGAACTGACAGATCTGGGGCACTGATTAGTGAAAATTGATGTCAGGTGAGACCAATTAACTGAATGCGCTGCATCTGAGTAGAGACACAAACTGGGACAATTGAGGGAGAAACGTTGGAAATATTACACAGGAAAAAAGCTGAAGATGATGATCCTGGAAAGGGTAAGAAATGAATAAGCACAAAACAAAACATAAAAAGTAAAGAACTAGTTGTCCACAAATGGATCAAAACAAAAAGAAGCATGCACTTGACTTTGTGCTATTCACATAACGTCCCAATAAAAAACCCTGAAGCGTCTGCTTGTTATGTGAAAATGTGAATCAGGTCAGCGGATAAGAATGCTTTTACAAGGCATTATTTGCTAGCAGATGAACTGCAGATTATCTGGTGAGTGTAGAAGTTTATATGTAAAATCATGTTTGCTGGGATGGCAACCATGCCTTTGAAGAAGTATAAAAGAGGGCATTCTTTATTGTGATTATGGGTATGACAGTGATGCTACAAGGCATCATCGTTTGAATGCATCAGCATCACAGGACTTTCAAATCTCCTGCATTATGCAAAGCTTTGAGGCACCGTTGCTAGCTAGCAGGTTTTTTTAAGGATGAGAATACAATACAAAGTCCCAAAAAACATAAATAACTTGCAATTTTTGTCTCTTGGCAGTAATATTTTCAAATTTAAAGGTTTATTGACTCAACTGGAACTGCACAGAGTTATTTGCTTCAGCTAATGCACTGTTTGAAACAGAAGATAATGAGGAGTTTTCATGTTTTGGCATGGCCAAATCAACAGGAGGATTGTGAGTTCCTCAGAAAGAGATAATTTCCTTCTGCAGAATGCATTCAAATGTGGAGCAGCAGATTGTAGATGATGTCTGCAGCCAGGCGTAGCAACGTCAGCCTTCCCGTCATGCTCAGCTGGACGTTCATGATGCACAATCCTCTGCCTGATGTCAGGAAGTAACCCTGTAGCAGGTACAGTGCACCCAAGACAGCCCTAATGATGCCTGCTCAAATTTGGTGCTGAATATCTGATGGAAAAATAGGAAAGAAGAGCCAAGTCTCTGCCTGGAACTCCGGATTTGATCAGCATATTAATGCGGAATAGTGATTATACTCTGCTGGCAATACCTCAAGGCTGGACATTTAATGAAAGACTGACCTTCCAGCCAAAGCAGAATAGCATTACCCAAAATGGGAAGTTCACTATCAGCACTAAATCTTTAAATAAAAATCTTCTTCATTTGCATAATTAGAATTTTGATCTCCAATGAAGGCTGTCCACGTGCTGGGCTGTTTGATAATACAGTATGTGCTGCAGGACATCAGGAACTTTCACAGAGGACA
The DNA here is from genome assembly GCA_903066825.1 of Alfaro cultratus. Taxonomy (NCBI): domain Eukaryota; kingdom Metazoa; phylum Chordata; class Actinopteri; order Cyprinodontiformes; family Poeciliidae; genus Alfaro; species Alfaro cultratus. The sequence continues at coordinate 78,099 of CAEFZX010027314.1, read as the reverse complement.
AATTTTAAAAGGGAGATGAGGCAATCCGCTGTATATATATGCAGAAAAAAAGTAACACACATGTTCACTCAGGAGGAGACACCTTTCCGCTGAGAGCTTTTGATTTAATAGAGCTCCTGCAGAGAATTTACCGTCAGGAACTTGTAGTATATAACTCTTGTATAACTTCACTGCTCTTATCTACCCTTGTAATGGATGCTGATTGGGGATAATGACATTGTTTGATGAGGCAGCCAAGAGCTGAAGCAGCAGTTAAAGTGTATCCTTTGCACAATTCTCATAAATGTGCCGCTTATTTATTTTATCATTTATTCAGTTATTTTTATTTAGAGATGTAGAGATATTTGGCCAATTTCAGATCTTGATTTGATCTCTTGATAGGGATTTAGCCGATTCCAGTTTATCTTTACAAACTATAATAAATAATATTACATTGCACTTTCATTGCTCAATGCTCATTTATGTCTGAACTAAATCTATGTCCAACCCTGTGCATGAAAGAGCGATTGCTGTAAAACATTGCTTTACATTTTTAAAACAAAGACAAGATTATGCGAAGCTGACATTTCAAACTGTCTGTAGGGGGAAGAAGACAAGCTTATCCTGATAGCACCATCCCCACAGTCAGACATGATGACGGGCCTTCTTCAGCTGGCCTGAGTTGATAGGAAGATGGATGCAGCTACATACCTGGCAACCCTGGTGAAAACCTGTTAGACGCCACAGAAAAGTGAAGACTAGGTAGGAGTTTCCTTTTCTAGCATGAAAACAGTCCTGCACAACCAGAGATTTTTTGCAGATTTCTTTCTTTTTTGCTTATTTATTAGTTAAATGTATGCCCTCAAAATGTTGGTACTTTATGAGTCATTCACAGACTTCAAAAACACGACAGAACTGCACGTGTAGGATTATGATTGGAGTGTGATAGCACTTTTAGTATCTCGACAAACACACTTTGTTGTCAAAAGTATTTTCTCAATCATCCAAACCAGTTAAATCTGATGTTTCACTTTCAAAGAAAAACAATCAGAACATAGGCATATCCTGAAGAGATGAAATCCACAAATACTTGAGACCCCCTCTAAAAATATGTTTTTGCTGCCTATTTTAATAACTCAAACTCTAAATGTATCTTAAAATCCATTAATACAGAGTTGAAACTGGGTTAGTATTCTCTTAGAAGATAATATCAACAGTTCACAAACAGGTGAATTTTCCACAAATAATTTCGAGTTAATTTCGAGTCAGAAAAATATCCATGAATTATGAATCTCGTAGGCAGGAGTCCTCTACAGACTGCTTCTACGAACATGTTGGAAAGACTGTGTTGCTCTCAGGAGCTCAGTGGATTCCACTACCTGATGTGGCAGGATGTAAGAAGTGCAATAACCTCCTTAACTGTTAGTGGTATTATAACATAGTGGAAGTGATTGGGAGCAACACCAACCAGCCATGAAGTGGGAGGTCATGAGAACCATAGAAATGGATGAGCAAAGTGGAATTTTGATTTCCAAGCTTCACCTGGCCTTCAGAGTAGCTCAGGAACAGGAAGAGTGTCAAGGAATTGGTTTCAATGGCTGAGCCATCACCAGCTGCAAAGCACACTGCCATTGGACGCTGGTGCAGAGCAGATGTGTTCTCCTGGGCGATTAATCATGCCTGTCTGCCAATCAAATGGATGAGTGTGGGCTTGGCAGTTTCCAAGAGAAGAGCACCTGTGTGGCTGTACTTTGTCAAGCATTTGGTGCTGAAGGAATTATGGTGTGGAGCTGTCTGTCAGGACTTGGGTTCACCTCCTTAGTCACAGTGAAGTCAACTCTTAAATGGTCCCACATACTCTCCTGTGTACTGTGGGTGTTCCAAGAGCCATGTGGACTCCATGCGCACCGCCGTCCATGGATGGTTGAGATTTTATTGATTTTCTACATTTGTCCTGATAAATTCCTTAACTTCCCAAAATGCCACTTAGCTCGACTTCCACTTGTCTCAGCCTTACCCAGGGTTTGAGGTAGTATTCATATTTTTCATTCTCTGAAAGTCCCTACATTGCCACACAAGTTCCTAGATTTTGTAACCTCTTTTATCAGATGTGGTTCAAAATTTGACTCTATTTTATCCACAAGATTCCAACAATTTTCAAACTTATCAGCTCAGTGTTGCATTCAAAACACCACTGAGAAGTTAACTGTGTAGTAGACATAGACTGTCATAAAAATCAATCTGTCATAAAAATCGTCTTGTAGACGACTGCTTTGATTTGAGTCTTCCTCAAGTATGTGCACAGCTCCGTAGAGTGAAGTATGTTCAAGTATGTGGGGTCCTTAACTCTTCAGCAAACTGAGACATTTTGGACAACTTGATGCTCTTGACACTTTGAGGTCCAAAAGAACATTGAAAGTTTATCATTTTGAGGTACCAGCCTTGTTTCTCAACACCAGACTGCTTTAAAGGATGAATTATGGTGGAGACAGGTCTCTTGTCTAACATCAGTTCCTGATTGTACGAATCCTCTGATATTTCCTTTCCTAGATGACTTAAAAGTGCTTTATGTGCAAAGAATATGAAAAATTCTCCTTTCTTCATACATATGCTGATTGGTGGGAGAGTTGGGCTTAAGCTCCCTGTCCAGTTGGCACGTGACAAAGGGTGAACCCACAACTGTTAAATGGAAAGATGACTAGTCTTCCCACTGAGCCGTAGTTCCTCCTCAGTTTACTGCGGATGAACCTTGAAGCCTTTGCATTATAAAAGAGGGATCTCATTACAATTCAGGAGTGTAAAGGTAAGTGATCCATTACTTTTGGCAATATAGTTTACTCGCTCCCTCCTGCATGGTCCCCCAACTTACGTCAATCACAAACCATCTTCTCTGGTGAAAATAAAAACAAAATCTGCCATTCTTATTCAGAAGAAAATTGTTTAGGTGAGTGAATAAATATTTATTAACCATGAACTGGAACAGCAAATATGTAAATGTGTTTTCACAAGCAGTCAAAAAGCAGGAAGTGCGGTAAACCATGGTGAAATGAAAGAAGGAGGGCGATGTAAAAGCTCTGTCTGTGCTGCACTTTGAATCAGAGTTGGCCCACCTTTCCAAAGATATAAACAAAATTAATTAACTGCTGACAGACAGCCATATGGTTTGTAAATAACAAGCCGGAACACAATATATCATCCTATTAAAGGTGAGGAGTATGTAGGACAGGTGTTATTAAGAATCATTAAAATTAATGTGAATCAGCCCAGACTGATTTTTTAATGAAATGTTGTTTGCTTTGTGAATAACTGGAGCAGTGTCCTTTTCCCCCCTTTATATTCTTGCTGTAAAAACCCCCCAAAAAACATGAAACTGGTGGGAAAATACGGCAGGTGTCTCAAATATTGCTAACGTTACAGAGTTACTAAATTGAAGCAAAAAGGCTGAATTGTCAGTGCAACATAGCAAGCAAGATGTGTGGTAAGAAGTAGGATTATTTGGAGACTGAAATCACAAAAAAAAACATGGCTGGAAAGGAAAAAAGGCTTTTTCCAAATATTCTAGTCCATAACCATAAACTGAAAATATCCCACTGACAGCAGAGAGGGTAATGATGTGATATAAAATGAAATTCTTTAAACTGGGTACAAATCCAATTCCATTCTGTCGCTGTTATCACAAGTTTGTCACATTTGTGCATCATGTCCCAATACTCTTTAATCCCTTGTGACAAGTTCTGCAAATGTACTTTTTTTTAACATTCCCTCTCATTTCTTCAAAGAGCCACACAGTCGGAGTCAGGAACACAAACTCTGTCTCTCATGTGCTGATATTAGGTGGCGGCTTCATCTCTGGTTAGGAAATCCCTCGGCAACACTGCAGCAGCGAGGAAAAGACAAATCTTGAAGTTTATTTTCTGTCCTGATTTAGTTGTGGAAAAACTTAAGGAAAGTTTTAGCCTTTGATTGGACCGTAATGGGTAGCTCTTCCCTTTGAAAGCCCCTCTGCGCTGGTGGCCTACGGCTAAGCTATCCAGCCAGCAGGAGAAGGTTTGCGAGCCGATGATGGAGCGGTGCAGGGAGGAATTTGATGAAGCACTCTGAGAGGCTGATTCGACATACAGCTGATGGCTTAACTCACCTCAGGCATGTAAGCTATTGCTTTACTGTTTAGCAACAACACTTTCTCTTTCATAGCTCTTTGGAAGGAGGCATTTAGCGTGAACCAGCTACGAAGGTAATAACTGCATAGAATCACCTGCTTTATGAGCTTATCCAGTCACAAGTGAGCTCTGATGATGATTCCTCTGTACTAGGGTGACCAGTAAGTGTGGAGAATGACTTGGCAGCTTCAGACTATGTGGAGGCTTGTGCTTCGCTGCTTGGTTTTTATGTTTAAGTGAATGGCGGATGGCAAAAATGGACTGCAAGCAGAATGGCTGTTCAGAACTGCAAAAATTGGTCTCACAAGTCATTTATCATCTAACAGCTTAAGACGTGCAAAAGTAAAAATGCGAAATATGATCAAGTTTGAGGTGGCGACATAAAGTTGGCAATAAAAGAACATTATTGATTGTTTTTGAACAACAAAATTGTGCAATTTGTGAAGAGGAAGAAAAATGATACGTGCCTTGTAGCATTTTTTGCAAATAAAGACTGAGCAAGTAGTGTGGCATGCATTTGTTTTAGCCCCCCCTAACATAGATCTAGTTAAATCAGACTGGAAGGTTAGTGTTGGTGAACATTTGCTCAACAGGGTTTAGGTCTGAACTTTAACTAGGTCATTTTAGCTAATAAACATGCTTTAATCTAAGCCATTCAATTATACCTATGTTCCTGAGGTGAACCTTAGCCTTCGGCCTAAATGTTATCCTACAGAATTGCTCTGTTTTTAGCTCCATCTATCCATCAATGATCCCTGACCAGCCCACCAGTCCCTGCTAAAAGACGTAGTAGTAGTAGTGATAGTACTATTGTAATAGTATACTACTATAATAGGCCGTTATAAGCGCATTATTTCCAGATTATAGCTATCACAATTACGGGAGACAGGGGCCAGTATGTGTATCCTGCATTGTAAAACTGACTTTTATGGCTGTAATATGACTAAATGTGAAAAAGGTCAACGGCCATGAACATTTTTGCAAGGGGCCGTACACACGAAGCTGTGTTGTGTGGTTTACATTCAACAATTCATCACCTCAAACACGTCCTCAGCCTGCTGCCAGCTCAGAGCTCCATCCATGATGCAGCTCAACGGCGTGACTGCCACCGCTGCTTTTGGCCCCGGAGCCATTGCCAGTGATTTATAATCAGGCTGTATTTTGTCTCAGTCGGGTGCACCCCACTAGCCACAGTGTCGCCCTAGCAGAGGCCGCCTCGCCGTATCTGTGGTTCAGAGGAAAGCGGTACCTGTGAAGTGATATCTCAGACGCTGGGATTCATCAGAGAACGCCCCAATCTGGTTGTGTGTCAGGTCTGCTTCTGCAACAACAGGCGAAATGAGGGTGATGAGGCAGAACCAACACAAAATATCTCCTGTGTGATATGAGGCAGTTAAAGTTTTGCAATTACCCACTGGAGAGGTTTACTAGGATTTTTAAGTATTTTAAGGCATTTTACTAGCCTAACAAAAGTCAACTGTGAGTGGAAGTCTGCCTTACTGATACACTAAAATATACACATGTAGCATTTTTGAATTTAAATGGCTTAAACTATTAAAATAATAACATTGCATAGCCTGAACATCAGCAACTTCTCCTTAGATGTTTACAAGCCAAGTGGAGAAAAATAGATACAGCAAAATTAATGTATATCACAAGTCAGACAGATGTTTCTGTTGATTGCATTTTTTTAACAATTACCATCACTTATTTTTATAGCTTGATTTTTTTTCATACAGTCACTTTTTACAACTTTTTATGAGTAGCTTGCTGGGTTGAAAGCATAAAATTCTTTTTAAAACTGGGTTGGCATCTTCTAAATTCATTTAAACGGCATAAAGTCTGTCCATGTTTGCCAGGCTGACCCGTTCCTGGTTACGTCAGACAAAGAAAAAGCCAATCGGACAGAAAAACAAGGCAGAAAAGCCGCCGTCAAAAAGGCTTGCAGTAATCACTCGAGGCAACATCTCTGGGTTTCACTTTGTAGTTCTGGCTTATCTTCTCGGCACGTGGAGTTTATGCCATGCAACCAGAAATTTTCACATACAGACAGCTCAGAATCACAATGGAGAGTTTCTCACATGTATTTTATCATCCAGGTCTCCACAGAAGAATATCTGCTGTCATGTGCAGCTTTGTTTGTTGCACCTTGTTGCCTCATTTCAATTGTGTTGCCTTGCATGAGCCAAAATCCACATGTGCAGATTTCTACGGGGGAAAAAAAAGCTACCCATGTGGGAAATATTGCAAAACAATAAGGAGATAATCAAAGAAATTGCCTAGTTGCTTTCAGTCCAATTGATTCCAGGTTAATAAATTATCACACAGGACCAAAGCTCTATATAGTAGAATAAATAAAAGACATAATATAAAGACATAACAGCAGATATAAACCATAAAATATGAATTTATTTACAGTTTTAGCTTCTGTTCATTCTCTTCTTATATATAAAGCCCTTAATAATCCAGCTCAACCATATATCAGAGATTTGATTGTTCCACATAACGGAGCACATGAGAGTCAGACTGGAGGTTTACTGGTGGTTCAGAGAGTTTTCAAAAGTAGAATGGGAAACAAATCTTCCTGTGCAACCAGCTCTGAGCTTTAGTCTGTGAGGCAGACACCTTGGCTACATCTAAAGGGGTTTTCTCACCTCATAGTTCAGGAGATTTGGTTTGATTGGGAAGAAAAATTACAACATGTGTTACATTTTCAGCTTTCACGCTGTAAAACTAACTAAACAAATGTAAACAAAGATGGAGTCAGATTTTAGCGGTTGGAGGATTTCTCTTTTGTCTTTGGGAAAAGACCACAATCCACTTCTCCCACTATAATGCTTGTTTTGGATGTATTTACCCAGAATGCCTTGCACTGTGCTCTGCTTCCTGCTTTTGGAGAGGTCTCCGATCCGATTGGTATTGACATATGCATTCGAACTGTTATTAACCAAAGAACTAGGTTTGTAGAGGCCACTTTGGTCCACATCAGAGTTTGACTGCGTATTCACACCTCACTAAAGGAACTGAGCTTTATAGGCAAAAAAAAACAACTAGAGTTCGATTAAAGTGGACTAAACAGGGCTGGTGTGAATGAACCCCAAGACTAGGCTTAAAAACTTTATTTTTGAATGAATTACACTGAGGTCTGTTCTCTTCATAGCTACAGTATATGTTCCTGGGGATTTCTGCTTAGCTGTAACACCTCCATTTCTACAAGTTGCACACTTGGCCCTTTATGTCTGTGTTTAACCCTGTTTCTCTCTTAGACAATGCATTTCAAAGTGCTAATCATACAAATTGTATGCACTCTGTCACATAGATTTTACTGCAAAATAAAAAAATAAAAATAGGGCAGTTCTGGGCAAAAATTGGAACCTTGTTAAAATGTAGATAGACTTCTTGGAAACCTGTGTGTGTTGTGTGTTTTCCTCCTGTGTGGCTAATTGCCTGAGGGCGTGGCTCCTCTGGCTGTGCCTCCCTCCTACCTGCTGCCTATGGTCTCATCACCCCAACAAGTGCTATAGGCTCTTGGCATTGTGTTCTTAGTACAAGCCAATGATTACATTATTACAGTGGTTTTAGATCGACTAGAATGAAACCCTGCGGTAAGCTGAGATCGCCTGTTAGTCAGTTTTAAGCTCCTCTCAGGAAGATTAGCCATGTCGAGCTGTGTGCTCTGTACTGACTTCAAATACTGTTTTTCTGAGTCTTTTTGGTATAAATTTGCAAGCAAGATTTGTCAGACTGTCATGGATCTTAACAAACCGTGACCTGTGCATTCATAATATGCACATGATGATGAAAATACCTTCACTTTCCGTGAGCTTTCCGTTTCCTTCAGCAGAAACTTCCCGTTTGGCTGGCATGAACATGCTGATTTCCACATTTCTAATATAAAAGCATAAAAAAACTCAACTCCTAGGAGTTTCCAATGCAGAGCAGCATAAATCATGTCATGGTAATGTACTGTAGATTTGATTATGCTAAATTTAATGTACCACAGGCATTTAAACCTCTCTTCTGCCCTCCGTGAGCACACTGAAGGCGCACGGTGAAATGTGAAGTTCATCAAAACAGAGAAAAAAAATAAGAATATTTGATAAAACTAAGGGGCAATAAATATGCTTCTGAAAGAAGAGTTCTTCAATGAAAAGTGCTGGATCATTATGATTTGTCTTGTGTGTTTTTTAACGAGGGGAGCTCTATGGTTTTTGGAATTTTGTCAAAAAAATTCTCATGGACAAATATTGGCAGCTGTGCAAGTCAGCCCAGTCTTTAATGATGTGGATTTAAATGGATTTACATACGTGTATAATTTTTTGGAAAAGTTTTTTTCAGTTTGTCTCTGTGAAGTCAGAGACTTGCATGCATTTCATTGAGATTTAATTTGACAGGATAATGGCAGCACATTGAACTACCTCCAGAAGTCACCTAGTCAGATCCACATGCGTAATTTCATCTCAGTCTAATCGGAGTTGAAAGTCTCAGAGGTTCGAAGACCAAACAGTTAGGAGAGAAAATGATTTCCTTTTTTCTGTGACACTTTAACTGTCTCACATAGTGCTGTTCAATCTGTTAAAACTGGAATGAATCCACAACAGCAAATCTATCAAGAAATACCCATCTAGTGGAACTCGCAGAGAGCATTAGTTGATTGTTACACTCCAACCATCTTGCTTTTATGAAGATTAAATTTGCAGATGTTGGACTTAGAGTTTTAGTTTTACTTTAGTTATCATTTTTTTATATTTTGGGCTTCATTGTATTCCTGAGTTAACTCCTTTCCACTGCCTCAGCTTCCTGCTCTCCCTCGGCTGTTCTTAATCTGTTTGTTAACTCAGCTGTGTAACATTCCACCAATCAGCTTCTCCTTTCAGTCAATCACTGGCCTCAGTTTGTGCTGACAGCCTGTTGTTTCAACCAAGTTGCCTGTTTACCCCTGTGTTGGTTCTTTTTGTATTTAAAGATGCCTCAAGAGATGTCAGGGAATATAGTTAACATGTGGTGAAGGTGCTCTGCTTAAATACAGCAAAAAGATCAGATCAAATCAATATGCTACATTTAGAGAAAAATTTATGAACACAGTTTTCCTATGATGATGCACTATACAGTGGTCTTAGGTTTTGTTTTTAGCAGAGACAGGGAAGCTTTTCAGCGTTAACGTGAACACACTATCTACAAATGTGCACAAAACTTTGTGTATTTTCTGATAATGCTGAAAAAACACAATTTTGCAGTTATGGTGTTTCCATTAACTAAGAAATAATTTAAATCACATGACTATGTTTGTTCACAAAAAATCTTTAAAACAACATACCACCCAATCATCCTCCTATCACATCCTGTCTTCTTCGTCTTTTCTACCAGCGGTGACGTCTGGTTGTAGATCATGTGACTCGTGTGACACAAAAAAGCGTTCCCCTTGCATTTTTGCCAAATACACTAATTTTTCTATGGTCAAGAAAACCACCTCGTCCAAGCATCAAAACCTTTTATCCAAAATTGTGTTTCCATGAAGCAAATTTATTTTCATAATTCCAGTTTGTGCAATTTGGTGATTTATGGAAACACAGCAAGAGTAATCCTGTAAAACAACCTGTTAGAGGTATTGTAAGACTTGACACTGAAGGTTCATCTTGCAGCAGGACAACAAACCTGCATGTACAGCCTAACCAATGGAACAGCTAACAATATTAATGCATTAAAATGGCCTAGTCAATATCCAGATTTGGCTCTAGTTGAGAGTCTATGGTAAAACTTAAAATTTACTGTTCAAGGATGAAAAAGGTTTTTAAAAAATAGGTTTAATTCCAGACACACTATGGACTAGACACACCCATAATATCTTGGTTAACCCCTTAACACTGTCATTACAACAGTTAAAAGTTAACACAATAGAAAGCATCGGCTTAAAAAGTTAAATGCAAAAGCTGAAACATTTCACAGATTTAAAAAAATGTAAACCCAGTTCTCCTTTTTCCCTTCCACTTCACAATTATTCACCACTTTTTGTTCAAATTCTAACAAAAGGAGAACATATTTTTGATTATAATTTGATAAAAGAAAGCCTTTTGCATAGCACTGTGTAAGGTTTTTATCAAGATATGTTGGGAAATCCAATCGCACATACTTGGTAAAGGCTGGAAAAAGAGTTCAATTTGGCTTGAAAGATAATTATTCTTTTTTAATATCCTCATTACAATTAAAAGAGGCCCTTTTGAAGGCTCCTCAGGATATGTGTGCAAACAAGATTGTCTTTCACACTATCACTAAAGCTGGAATAACTTGCAAAACCTGAAGACACGTTACTCAGAGAAAAAAAAAAAATCCACCCAAGAATTTTCATTTTTGTCCTCTTGAAAGAGCCTCAGAATTGAAGTCATGTTTGACAACCTGCAGGGGTTTATCAACTTTTAAAAATATGCTGTGAGTTTAAAAAAGTTGCCAATGCTGTTATTTCAAAAGAAGACGGTCAGAAAAATATCAGGGAGAGGTTTTAGAATAGATGTATGCCCTTCGCACCTCAAACGGAGCACGATTTTGGTAATAACCATGATCATGGAAAAAAAAAAACTTACTATAATAATACAAGAACAGAAAAGAAAAACTGTTTGTCTCTGTGGCAAGTAAACCTTACAATAAGTAGTACTTTGAAAGTTTTATAATACCAGCTCTCTCAGGCTGTGTCACATTTCTACTTTGAGTTGAACAGTGAACACGGTGTTGTGGCACCACTTCTTTTTTCTCACCACAGAAAAATTCAGAAAGATGTTTCATGATTACAGGTTCTGGCTCTATAGGTCAATGCTATTCAAACCATGAGTGGCTTCCTGTGGATCAGCACTCTGCAAAGGAAGTAAAGCAATATAGCATTCATCCTCGCAAATCTGTATAAAAGGACCACAGCCTGCTGTGCTCAACAAAAGACCAAAGCTGAGTTTTTTTTTTTATGCCCATATCTGGATGTCCTACATCAAAGGTGGTTGTTATTCCCGTTAACAAAGCTCAAAATGCAGTGCTTTTCTTTTCCCTTTTATAATGACTTAATTTACCTGAAATGTAAATATGTGAACTTCAAACGTTTCTAGACGCTGAGATTTGAAATTATTTGTGCTGACGTGCAAGAACCTGCAACAACTGAGGCGACGCAGTGAGAAGCCAATCACTTCTTCACCACACCGGCAGTTAACACGTTCAAAATAAATTCAGTAGACTCAGCTAAATGCTAAAAGTCAGAACAACATGGCTGCTTTGATGTAAAAGCACTGATTTGTACTGATGTAGCAGGATTTCAACTCATTCTGCAGAATCCAAAAGAAGCGTCACAGTGGGAGTCACACAAGGGTAATGAACAACCAAGAAGTACAGAATGAATTTAGTTTGTGGTGTTAAGCTATTTATTCCATTGCACATCAGTTTACCCTGCAACATTTTCAAACTTGATTTCACAGTATCCTTTCACTGTAGCTGCTGTCATTCATGAGAGTGACGGCATCAGTCGGTCATCATCTTTTTGGAAGATTTATCCGTGTCGCAGCTTTAACTGCCTGACTGTTGCTTCAGTATTTTAACATAAAGTTTCTTCCCTCATGATGCTATATAGTGATATATTTGATGAAGTGTAACCAGTTCCTCTTACCCTACAACATGATGATGCCACCCACATATTTCACAGTTTTTCCTCCAAATGTAGCAATGGTCACTGTGGCCAAACAGTTCCACTTTAGCTTCATCAGCCACAGGACACGTCTCCAAAAATGAAGGTCATTGTCCCTGTGTGAAAACTGGAATTTTACTATTTTGTGTCTTTTGGAGCAATGGCTTCTTCTTCTTTGATGAGCGGCTTGTTGGTATCTGGATCGTTTTATTGTGGATGATGAGTTTGTCTTGCCATCTTCAGCAGCATCGTTACCAGGTTCTTAATCTGCACAGTGTGGACCAAATACATTCATTTCTGGGACATAGACCCTGTAACCTTATAATTATTTGTATTATGATGGTTGAACATTCCCATTATGTCTATACTTGCAAATAATTATTTTTCAACAGATGAATGCAGAACCTTCAAACATCTGGAAATTGTTCCCTTAGACCCGTACAGCCCCACAACTATCCTCCTGATATTTTGGCAGATTTTTTTTTTTTTACTTTCTCATTGTGTCAAAACAGACAGCAGTGTGTTCCAGGAGTGGCACAAGCTAACTATGCAGGTCTGCCTCCAATTAACTGAAAGATGCCAGTTAACCTTTAGAGATTTCTACATTGTTTTTCGCTGTCTGATTTAACATCAGGCAGTGACTCTGGAGACAGAATGGTACAACATTTTTAGACTTTATGCGTATGTAAACTTCAGACCCGATTTGCATTCCATGGAAACATATGTTGGGCAGCTGAATCAGTCATCTTCATTGTGCAGATTTCAAAAGATGGATGCAGAAATCTCAAAGAGAAATTGTTTCCTCTGTAGTTACCTTTAAAAAGCTCCAGGGTCGGCTGCTGCTGAGTAAACAAGGAAATGATGAAGGAATCAAAGCATCTTCCACTCTGTGGAAACCATCAGAGGGTTGGATCCTCAGAGTTGGGAGGGATGGGGGTGGGGGGGACTCCAAAAACTCTCTTGGAAGCCTGTAATTTTTAAAACGCTGATGAGGAGTTACTGCTTTTACGGTTACAAATGGCCTGGGATATTAAAGTGAACACCTCCATCCTAAAAAGCTATTTACTGTATGCTGATGTGAAAGAATCCCAAAAGTGAAATAAATGTATTCACCAACTCTCACAATAACAACGCAGTAGCATTAATGAGCGAAGCCTCAGGTGCTTCCATTTTCCTGCTTCCAGGTGGAAATGACAGTGGGCCTCGTTGAACAGAAAATATGCTTTATTACTCTCCTGTAGCGTATGTTTTTTAATGCTCAACACAATCTCTCAAAGTCTCTTTAAAGCAGGTAATCCTTTTCCAAGTGGCAATGAATCAAATTACAGTGCCTGTTGGAAGTACTCGCCCCCTTGGATGTTTTATACTTGTATTGGTTTTACAAATCAGTGGTAATTGAGAAAATTTGGCTTTTCTGACAAGAAAAATGTACAAAAACCCCTTTAATGTCAAAACGAACGCCGATTTCTACAAAAAAATGACAAATAAATAATGAACATAAAATAAGTGACAGCATAAATACTCATTAAGTAGTGACTTAAGAGTAGTGTATATTTATGCAGTCACTTATTTTGATACATATTTTTGTTTACTTGTCATTATTTTGTAGAAATGAGTTTTCACTTTGACACTGAGGAGGTTTTTTATACTTTCTTTTTGTCAAAAAAGTCAAATTTAGTTGGACATGATTGTCAATAAAAAGGGTACGACATCCAATGGCGTGAATACTTTTTATGGATTCTTTATTTTATTTGCTTCAGCAAGTCATATGAGAAGAGACTAAAGCTTTTCTAATTGTTTGCGCTTCTCATAAGAGCAAACATGAGTATTAACATACTCACTTTAACTGACAATTTTGGATTGATGGATTATTTTGTACGTTTTTTAGTTTACAGAAATTGTGGCTTTTGCCTGTCAGCTGGATCAACAAACTCTCAAAGGATTCAGTTCACCAACCCAGACAGTGTCAGTTCACATAAAGACACTATAAAAAGAAATCCAACTCCATCTGAGTTGCACTTAGAGAAAACTCAGTTAAAATAATACGCCACTGGGAGAGCTGTCTTCTTTAAAGAGGGTTCTCATTTTTTAAGACCTGGCTGTTAGTTACCATTTTGCATACCACTTACCAGATTTGGCTGCTAGCTGTTTGCTTAAGTGTCAATATATTCTATTAGTTGGATCCATCATCCTGCCTTTCCAATTGCTGTAGATTTATATCAAAGCAAAAAACAAAAAAATAAAACATGTTGTGATTAACATCCATCTGTCTTTGCAGAACCAGGTCCAGGAGGGAAGCCAAGACATTCCTCTCCCAGCATCCATTTCCAGCTCATACTAAGAGGTACAATAGGAGTTCTTTTGGGGGTGCTGTGGTGGCGGACGGGTTAAGCACAACTCACATATGGAGGCCTTAGTTCTCGACGCGGCCGTCACAGGCTCGATTCCCAGCCTGGTGACCCTTGCCGCATGTCTTTCTCCTTCTCTCATTAGCCTCTTTCCTGTCAATTCACTATCAAATATAGGCCACTAGAGCCAATAAAATCTTATAAAAAAGGAGTTCTTTTGGCCAGAAGGGATGTATGTAGCGCCCCCATCAAGTTCAGGGTCTGCCTGGGGGTCTCCCACCAGTGGGACATGGCTAGACTGTAAACAGTTTCATGAGATATATTTCTCATGGCGCTAATGCTAATCATCTATCAGCCATCAGAGGAGGTGTTGGTGTCTTTTTCAGGTGTTGGGAGCGACAAACCCCTCACGTTTTGGAGCAGCTACGTATGTGGCATTTTGAGGATCTGCAATTTTACAGAAGCGCTGTGGATTCAACACGTTTGAATGACACAACTTTTTATGAACTGTGCGAAGCTAAGAGACCTCTGGTGTAGCCAGCAGCACATTCTCCAAATAAACCAGAAACAATCCCTCAACCTCCTTTTACTTTCTGTAAACTTGTTTGTTGTTTTCGCCAGTAGTAACATCCGGCTGTTGATCACGTCACTCGTGATGCGAAAAAAGTGTTTCCATTGCAGCTGAAAACCCACCTCATTCTAGCACAAAATGTTTTCATCGAAGAACTTCTTTTTGAGATTGGTGTGTTTCCAACAAACATATTTGCTTTTGGAATTTCAATTTGCACAATTCTGTTATTAATGGAAAAGAAACCAATGGCTCCCCGTGCTTACTGCAGTCCCTCTCACCAAAAAACTCCCCCCTTTAGTATGAATAAATGCAACGCAACCCTTTCTCCTATGCATCCACAACAAAACACAGAGAGACAGTTGGAATCAGTTTCCTAAAGTATAGAGACTAATCCAGACACAAATTTATCCATGTATGAAATTAAACTGCTCACCTTAAGATCCTACATACTGCGGTATATACTTGGCATTTGTCTTGTTTAAGCTGGTTTTGGACCTTTTCCATCAAGGAAGTACTGCTAACTGTAGCTGCTTCCAAAAAAAAATCCATTACCGTCTGAAAGCTCTGCTCCATCAGATCTACTTCTTTAAATTTGCTTGACATGTGATTTTAAGTGTTGACTCGATAAATTTGTTGATGGCAGGTAACCTAATCGTAATTTTCATCAATGTCAAAAAGTTTTCATCCAACTGTCTATTCAACAAGCAAGTTGCGAGGCCTTGTGAGAATACCAGCTCTGCAAGAGCTAAAGAAGGTTGTTGAGTTTCAGCAAAACAACCACTGAATTCTGATCTCGTTTAAAAGAAACCCTGAATGCAGGTTGCTTCTTTTCCGTTCCTTCCTCTTTCCTTTACAGAGCGGAGCGTAGGCAGCTCTGCTCCTGCTCTACCTAAGAAGAGGTTACTGTATATAATTGCCTGACTACAGGCGAGTGCTCTTGATGTCTTCTTGGAATCCACATGGCAGTGTGTTTGCCGTCTTTTCTAGCACATTCACCCATGACAGTTATATCCAAGATGCTTGCAGAGGTTCCAACACTGTTTGTGCTATCATACAAATCAGTGACCCAATTGCAATCTAAAGACATTGTAGTTTTCTAAAAATAGACTGATGTATGAGAAGAATAAGTACTTGGTGATGATTTTACGGAAAACAAACAACTCTAACAAGAATATTATGTGTAGTCATTGGCAATCTAGAAAATTTCACAATCTTATGCATGGATTTTGCGTCACTCACTACGTTTTAACTGTACTAATTAATGCTATAGTTTAAGTACATACTTTTCAGTCATAGTTTTATTCTTCAGTTCCCTCTCTGCTGCATACCCTGTGTCATTTGCAATTGAATTAAATACTTTTCTGAGAACTAAAGCCAAGACACACCGCTTGCTGTCTGACTCTTAACGATCCGATATGATTTTGTCCTGATATTGTTGAGAACAATAAGAAAACAGGATGAGACTACAATAATGCTGTAATTTACAGAAAGCTAACTTGCAAACATCAAAGCACACGTTTGCTTTTTTGTCCCGTCTCTCTTAACCCAGATTTTTAATTTTTAAATTTTGCTTTGCATTTGCTCACATCGATATAGCTCAAGGTCAGAAGAACAATCCTGGAAAAAATTGCAGTTTTATAGAAAACATTCAAGCGTACCATTCTCATTACTCTTTTACCTCTTTGCTTGTGTCATAAGTCAAAAAACGGAAGATGATTTGGGGGGAAAAATGGAAGATATTAGATGTGTCGTGTGCATTTTCATCAGATGATTATGGCGTGTTAAACAGTGAGGTAGGGACCAAGTCTGCTTTTGCACCTGCTTTCTTACAAGGTTTTTAATCAGAGAAATGGGGAGCTGGTTCAGATAAGTAGCACTAGGAACATGAAAGAAACCGGAACCTGAAGCAATCCATTGCAAAACTCGATTAGCAAAACACATTAGGTCATGCACGGCTACCATTATTTAACTTTTAGATGAAAGAATCTGGGTACTTTACGCAGATCCAGCAACTTTATGTTTTTTGCTCCGGTTTCTCGATTACGGCCAGACATTCAGATTTTGCCTCTCCGATGTGACTCTGAAAATAAGAGCTGACATAGGTGAGAATGAAAAAATGAGAAAATTAGAAAAACACTGAGGCATGCACTTTCATCATGGAGACGCTGCTTTTATCTCAGGTAAGAGGATGTTTATGCTAGCTGTGCCTAAAACCACTTTTTTTCTTTTTTTATCCTATTAGCACAGATGGAAATTTCCAAAAGTGAGATGTTGAGCGAGGGCTCCAACAGAAAGATGACAAAACGGCACACATCAAAAGGAGGGAAATGACAACTTATTTTGAAGAATCATCCAGGTAACGGCTTGCCACTGCAAGTAGGTATCTGAGAGAAGCCGGCTTGCATGCAGAACACACACTGTGAGACTTTTTCTGGTCAGAACCACCCGAGGAGGACACTCTGTCTAAGCAGAAAGACTTCTCCACTGTAGCTTGTAGGAATTGTCTTTCGGAGGAGAATTTATCTTTGTGACAGGTGACAACAGACTCTACAAAAATCTTTTGATTCATGTAATATTTTGATTGATTTCCAGTCCTGCCTCCAAAATAAATGGACTAGAGGGCGAGTTGCAGGTGACAGTCTGTTGCATCAGACGGACTGCCTGGCGATGGGTTCTCTCTCTTCATGGTTTGTATGCATCATTGCGATGATAAGTTTTGGTCCTGCCCTTTGTTGTTCCACCCTCTGGACCATCTTTCATGCAAGTAACAATATAGCGCAGACCTTGATCTTTCCCATACATTTGTCATTCTTTCTTAAGAGAGAACCACATTTTCAGTTTGATGCAGCACATGGTCTGCAGGATGTGGCAAATGAAAGAGGAGCTGCGCATCACAGATGAAGCCTCACTATTGTTCAATTTTCCAAATTAATTACTCAAGTTCTCTGATAAGCTTTGAGAAAAATAGAGACATGAGTGAAATTTCAGTGTACCATTGTGGACTTCCTCGTTTGGCAAGTACAAAGGGATAAAACTGTTTCAAATAACCTTTATTTTTCACTGTCGAAACTAAGACAAGTCCTTTGAAGTGTAAAATTTCCCTTAGAGTGTAAACAACTCTCTCCCATCCATGACGTTTACCTCTCCTCTTTGTGCTGGCAATTTTCTACATGAATAAAGAAGCTGCTCCTTTCTCCCACTGGCTAGACCCCGACTGGAGTGCAATCTGTTATAATATCAACTCAAGCCCCCATTGGCAAGCATCATTAGTCTCCTCTCTTTCTTGCATATTCAGTGTTGGCACAAATTGTATGGGAATAGTCGGCACTCCCATTCATTGGGAACTTGAAGACACAGTTCCTTGCAAAGATGCAGTTTGTTTTTTTTTGTTTTTTTTGCATTTTGTCACGATACAACCACACACTTCAGTGTTTTTTGTTGGGATTTGTCTGAAAAAGTAGTTTTTAACTGAGAAGTTCAAGTTTTTAAACTTGTCTTTTCTCCTTAGCTTTCGACCTTAGTGGGACTTGGTTTTTAAATTGCATGTAATTGTACTCTAAGGAGTTGTCTTCTTTTTGTGTGTGTGTTCAGCGCTTTGTGTCAGCGGTAGCTGTTTTAAAGGACTTTTATAGATAAAGGTGGAATGGAAAAAGGATGCAGAGTAGTGGTTATACACATAAGCAGCTTTTATTCAGACTGAGATATTTGCTATTTTTTTTCACTGAAGGTCAATGACATTTGATGAAAACACATTCATGCGCTTTCACCACATATATTAAATTGCAATGGTAGTCGGAATATTGAGGTGTATAATATTTATTTATGGTACATTGATTCCGCCCATACTTTGATCTATTCTCAGAAGCCTGCGGTAGTGAAAGCAGGTAGATATTAACCTTGGGATTGAACCTTGGGGTCCCCTTCGTGTGACCTCAGTCTGTCTTTTAGGTAAGACTTGCACCAGTCAAGTACTGTTCCAGAGAGTCCAACAAAAATATCCACTTGTTTCAGTAATATGTCATGGTCAACAGTGTCAAATGCTGTGCTGAGGTCCAACAGAACCAGCACTGTGGCTCTTCCACAGTCTGCATTTATGTGGACATCAATACAAGGCGGTCTCAGTACTGCGGTGAGCATGGAAACTGGACTGAAGGACATCAAAGTGGTTGGTATGTTTACAGGAAATACACCATGTGGAGGTTTCCACACTTATCGGATGATTTCATCGTTTCAGAAAGTACAATTTTCTTTCTAAACTCTGTGTTTCTTCCTTAGTGTTTTAAGTCAAGCTTGTCTTTTCTTTTCCTTCACTCTAGCAGGATGCAGCATATAAAACCGCAACTCCTCTTCCGCTCCATCCTAGTGTCGCTGCTGGCTTCACACTTCGCTCTGCACTGTAGGTACGAAGGCTGGCTTGAAATTTTCTCACACATCCCTGTCATAAAAGATTGAGCATGTGGGAGTCATTGAAATGTATTCATGCTCACAATATAGAGGAAGCACGGGGCCACAGTAATGGTTGTCAGGGGCTGGTATGCCTCAGTGAACTGAAGACGACATTTTCTGTCTCACTGGCTGCAGGGATGTTGGAGTTATATAACCCTACAGGAGGCCACAGATGAGAGCGTCACGTGTGACTCCTAATAAAATGCAACATTTAGTTTGTGTGCCGTGCAGAGCATCACGTAGTCCAAGTGATTTTCAGAAACAAGCTGTCTTTCTGTTGCTCTGGATGATTGAATCTGTTAAAATGTTTTTTTTTGGTTTTGCTTCATTTGTCTTAGTGCCTTCTTATTTGTAAAGCTAAACACATGTGGTGAAATATTTAAAACCTCAAAGAATGTTTTGACATTTCGTCTGATTATTTCACCAAACTTCCACACAGGTGTTCACATTCAGAGATTTAATGTGAGTCTTTCTAAGGATCTTTTCTGCCTTGTTCAGTTGACACAAACTGTCCTTTTTCTTGTGAAGGTAAACAAAAAAGGACTCAACATCAATGTTATTTCAAATATCTTAGGGTGAGTGAAGGAAAGACTTTAGTTCATCACATAAATATGATTAAAACAATTTGATTTAAACCTTGAGACTAAGATTGAACAGGCGTCACCTTAAATAGTAATTAAGACTTCTGTCACTCGATCTCTGCAGCTCCTTGATAGTGAATACAAATACATCACAGTTATTTATTTGTACAAAATTTTGCTTCCAATATCTGCTTTACGTATTATTTTCATTGGTTAATATCATAAAGTCTCAAGAAAATATAATGGAGTGTGTTGTTGATTACATGTGAAAAGGTAAAGGGATATGAATAGTTTTGCAAAGCACAGAAATTTCAATGATGGGCCTGTAAGGTGCTTAGTTACAGAGAACCATTGTAGCTTAAAGGATCAGGATGTTATAATGAGGCGAAGAGAGACCAATAAATATATAAACCTTGACGTTTTCTTCTAATCTGCACTAAATTGAGTATATTTTTGAAAAACCTCCAGCAAAAGGATGAAAATAAGCAATCAAACCTCTGTTGGAATATTAAATTAAGTGTTTTTTTAATATAGAATCCATTTTCTCACCCTTCTATCTTCTGTTTCTTAATAGTGACAAACCATTTAGACTTGGTCCAGAGTTGAGTAGATATACTTCACTGAATCAAAGTAACAAGATCTCATTTAAAAGTGCTTGTTATTGCTATTGACAGGCTCAGATGGTTATTTGACTGAATATAACGACAGAACTGAGACATCCAGTGCAGCCATTTTTCATCCGACATTATCTTCTCCCAGCACACTTCCACCAAGCTGACTTTTACAGATATATTTACACATGTGAAGCAGCAAATAGCTTTCAACTCAGCATGTGTTCAAATTAGATATAAAAATGTCCTTATAAGCCTCATAAAACATTCATTTTATGCACATTTCCAGATATGCAAGAGTAAAGTGACACGATATGTTTCATGCTATGTTGGCATTGCATGGTTTTTCCTTTTTTTCCCCATCACACTATTGCATGTCTGCCATGCATTTCTGTGCCATCTGAAAATATGTGTCTCTATGTAAATGGCATTTCAGCATTGAATTTCTACAAATCTGGCCATGCAGCATACATGAGGCAATATCCAGCTAAGACGGACTGCCACACAGTTTGTGGACCTGCTGAATATTTCTGCTGCAGCTGCACAGCTCAGAGTTTCCATATATTCCACATTTAGGCTTCACCACTATCAAATGTACATCAGTACTAAACATATTTTGTAGCAGTGACCTGATTAAACCCAGGCTAATGCTGTTGGAAACGCCTACCCTGCACTAAAGAGCATTCAGTCCCCTCAGCATGTCGGCAGAGAGAATACAGCAGACATTGGCCTGTTTTCTAGTAATTCAGCTAATAATTATTAAACCACTTGGGGGCACACTAATAGACTGTGCATAGATTGGTCAACTAGTAAAATATGAAGGATATTGCAGGTTGTGAAACTTCTAGTTTTATAGCTTCAAAGTAACTTTTGTAACTTAATCGAGCTCCAAATTTGGACATTTTGTCAGTATAATATACAGTTTAATTGCCAAATTCAAGCAAAAATTTAAGTTTCATTATTAAAATCCTAGATTTGTCCTAGATCTGTGGTACACAGAACACACTTTTAAGAAAAAAATTCTCTGCTTCTCTTTCTCTTTTCCACTAAGCCATAGTCTCTGAGATACATGCAGTTACAGTTTAAATGGTCTGACTTGCAGGCAGGAAACAGACTTAATCAGACAAGACACAGCTGTGACTGTCAGTGTTAATAAGAGCAAGAATTTTACGTGGAACAAAAAGAAATATGATATTATTCTTGCTTCTCTACCACTAATAAGTGCTGGTGGGGTTGATGCGAAAAAGAAAAAAGTGATATTCTGACATAAATGTTACAAAAAGGAGTCTGGGATTGCTGTTTCTTTTTAAGGTGAGCTTGTTCAGGTTTGATTGGGAAATACAAAACCCGGAAAAAGGGGTGCATGATGTAAAAGCGATGTAAACCCACTGCAAACAGACACCTGAAATTAACAGATTTGAGTTTGTTCATGGATGTGTGACTGCAGGAATCCTTCCCTGTTTTGTCTTAGCAGAAAACTTCCAGGCCTATAGCATAGTTTCTCTTAGATCCCTTTTTTTTTTATTTTTTAATTGAACTCTAAAATAACTTTTGAACTACCAGTAATTTTAAGGGTGAGCTGTGATAAGATGCGATATGATGCAATTTTTCATGAGTAATGATTCCATGGCTGGCATGGAAAAGCTTCAGAAGCTGAGTCCAAATGAGATCAAAGAACTTGCTTTGACTCTGAACTTGTATCTTTTTGCATTTCAGCTCAAAATGTAGAGCAGATCTTGAGTCTTAAGAGTCAAATCAAATATTTTTGCATGTTTTTACTTGTGCATGTTGCTGATATTTACTTCAGTAAACCAAACAAATCACAAAACCAATGTTTTAAAAAGAAATTAAATAATTAAAAGAGAAAGTAATTGTAAAAACATCAAGATAAATTTGATCTAGCATAAGGAGCATATTTATCATCTTTAACAAAACCTCATTTAAAAAGGCAACTTTAAAAATTCATAGCAAGCAGCTGTGCTTCAAAATAGAAATTATGAGATCATAAACACAATGAAAGGTGATTCCAGAGAGTGTTGTCTCACTGAGACAACATTGAAGTGTAGAGTCAGTACTCTTTGTGCTTCAGTGATTAAATGTGTGTTTGTCTGCTGTGAAGAATGAATGAATCATAAGTGACTCACTTATATGTTATATTTAGAGCCATCCCAATTGGATTCAATAGTTATCAACTCCGAAGCCAAACAGTTTGATATTTGTATGTCTCTAAACAGAAACAAGCTTTTTTTGCCATTTATTTTATGTCTCTGCTGTTTACTCAGACATCACAAGCTGCCTTTGGTTTTCTATCAGACAAATTCAAGAAAAAAATAAAATAAAATCGACTCCACCAGTTTAAGTGGTTCGAAAGCACAATATTGCACAATGCCAGAAGTACAACATGATCCAAATCAATGCAATCGCTGCTGGTGCTCGGGTTGCACTCGTCCCACTCAGTTTGCCAGGGTTCAAAATGTACTACAGAAATCAAATGAAAAGCTAAGCATGTTGTGGGGATCTATAAAGAGTAAACAGCTGAATCCAAAACTAAACTTGACAGAAGAGCTTGAAGAGTGAGGCGATTGCCAGATGAGAGGGTCACAATAAGATATCCATTAACACTCCTGCTAAAGGCTGAAAAGACACTTGACATGAAATACAAACAAAAAGCTGCAGAGCAGCTTGGTTTTTAGGCAGAGAGAACCATTTCTTCACAGTGAAAGAAAACATTTTCATGTTTTCAAAGCATTCTTGTGCTGTTAAGTGCCTTGCCAAAGAGTTTGCATCCCTTGGATGATTTTGTCATATGATCCACAAACATCAATGTGTTTTATTTGGATTTTATAGATTAGAAAGTAGTCCATATTTGAGTAGTTGAAGGTTTTAAAGTTACTTTACAAATAAAAACAAGAAAAAAACTCTACCTGCTTCATGCAACATCAATACATGAATGCTTGTTTTTTTCTCTAAAACAGCAAATTTTTTTAAGACTGCCTCACGAAACAGTGACTTGAAACACTTTTACTTTTGGAAGCTGGAAGTTGGTTCCAAAGTGAAAATGTTGCCCTCACAAATTGATGTGAAAACATTAGCATAATAATCCAGGGGTGTCCAAAGTCAGCAGACCTCTGCAGAACATTGACATGCTGAGGAGACGGTAACTTCCACCTCAGCATGTCGATGTTCTGCAGAGCCATCATTTGATTCAGGTGTGTTGACCCACCTTACTAAAACATGCAGGAAACCGGCTGGTGAGGACTGACTCTGTATTAGATCAACCTCTAACCTCGCCTGACCTATAACCCCAAATGCATCATTACTAAACAACAACATGTGACATGTTCATGGACGTGAGGCAGAACTTCATTAATCAACTTAAAGAAATTGTTCGCCATTCTTGTTTTCTTGCTGTGTTTGTCGCTAAAGCTGTGCGCATGTCCCATAATCCATGTTTAACTCCATTTACAGGTCTGAGGGAGTAAAAATATTCTGGGACTTTCTCTGAAAACATTTAATTAAATGCTCCCATGTGGATGGGAGTGTTTGCGAAACTGACATCTTAGCTGCTTCATCAACTAATGCTCTTTATGTTCCTGTCACTGGGTCAAACACATTTTCGTTTTGGGCCAAATCAAGATCATGAGTGCTCATAAATTGCCGGTTGTGCCAGAATGTATTGATAAAACCTGTTCACAAACTGGTAAAATATCAGTGAATTCATAAAAATAAATAATACTATTGAACATCTTTTCAGGATTTCGTGATACTTTTTGTGATTTTTTTGCAATAAAAATTAAAACGGTTGTGTTGCTAAATTAGAAATCTTTTTGATATTTGCACTTATTTATGATGGTAAATGTGACTTTTTGTTACTAGCTGTATAGATCATGGACCATAATCTGACATCACTTACTTGTTAGTACAAGTAAGAAAGTTTTTGACAGTTTTTGAGAAAAATCACTACTAAACTCCCAATTATGTATTAGTGGAAAAAAGTGTGGTGATTTGTTGATTTTGTGTGAATTTCTACAATAATTCCCAAGAAACCGTAGGGACTGATATACTTTGGGAGTAAACAGATAAAAAGTGCATTGATTTGATTGATAACATAATATTTAAGCATATTTAAAATTAAGTCTTGAATCTAGAGGGCCACATAAAAAGCCCACTGCTCTTGAGGTTTTGGTAGACGGTCATGTCTTGGTGAATTTTTGCTGCCCTCTTTAAACTTTTGGATGATGTATTAATGTACAAAACTTTTGTGTGGTATTTTATAGCCTAACTCTACTTCAACTCCGACTTTCTGCTGGGTTCCTTGATCTTGCTATATTTATAGCCGGAGGAAATTGTACATAGAAAAATAAGTTACTAGGTGATTTTTAAAGGCGTCTGGATGTGTTGAGTCTTATTTAGGAACAAGCACCATTTGATTTTGATCTATTACACAAAAATACCAATATGCCAGAGTGTGAAAAGCTTCAAAGAGGTATTAATATATTTGTAAGACACTGTAAAATTTTCAGTGTCCTAACGGACCTCTCTTTGCTCTTGCAAACATTTTACAGCTTTCCTTATCTGTACATTAACCGACGGCAACAATTAAAACATAATCAAATTAAACAGAAATTGCAATAGATACAAGCTAATTGAACGAATGAAGGATGACACTTGAATTCATTACTGTAATTTACGTGATTTTGTATCTGACATTTCATTCACTGACAATTAAAGTGACAATTAAATTACCCCTCTAATCGCCTCTGTGCAGAGCGAATGTATAACATGGAAATTAGGGGGAAAGTAAAGTTAAGGCAATTTTCCAATGGAGCTTAAATCACCGTGGGTTTCAAGGCCCGGAGCTTCCTTTTAAACCAACTTGTGTGCCAAACTTTCCCCCTGATGACTCCACTAAAGTGTCTGAAAAGAAGAGCTATTGATTTATGTTCGCCATCCAAACAAATTTAAATCTTTTATTAGCTTGGTGACACAAAGGCAAATGTAAATTAGACTTCTGAACTTCGATCCTGTCAAGATGCTGCCGAAATGTTCCGACGGTGTCTTTTAGTGGAAACACAATTGATGTCTATGATGAAAAAATCTGATTACTGAAACAGGAAACAGAGCAAAAGGGTGATGCAGTCTGACACACTAATGCAAATCTAATGTCTCTAAAAGCTAAACTGCTGTTTATCTTGACTGTTTTTTGAGCATATTTGCAGGAAATACATTAGATGCACTGCAGAGTTTCAGCATTACCTCACATAAATATGGATTTTAGCAGTTTTCTGTCCATGAATTGGTGCCAGAAGCTCTCCCTTGTTTACTGAGTTAATATGTTTTCAGTGACTGGCTGTCCAAGCCTGTTGACTCGTGTATCTAAAACGGCAGGAATATGGCACAAACAAACCACAACACCAAAGCTGTGAAAACACAAAAGCGGAGACAAAAAAAATACCTCCAGGCTGTGATGTCAAAATGACAACATACTTTTCCACCTACTTGTATTCCAAAAAATGCACAAGTGAAATCCATGCCCTCGTGGCATGTGGCGTGTGTTTAAAAAATAAATTTCCATCTTAGCATTTCAACACCCCCAGATTTAACTTCAAGTTGAAGGAGATTGCCAGCCCAGCATGGAGACAACTCCTGTCCACAAACTGACAAGACACAACTTGCGAATAAATGTTACCCGACAAACTATTAAAGCACTTTACAACCGTGTGTCGCTTTGACACGAAAAACAACCAGGCCCCGTTACTCGGCCCATTTAATCAAATCGCAAACCCTGTGAGGTTTAATAAATGTTCCTGCCAACTTTCATAAATGGAAGATCAATTATAATTGATTTTATGGCCTGATACATTTATTAAAGTGACATCCATTTATTCACATTCTTACCTGTTTTGCCATCAGCGCCTGTTTGCACAGAAAAAGCTGACAACCTCATACTTTATTCAAACTGTGACTTTTGGATTTTGGTCATGCAGAAATAATTGCTACACCACCAACACAGATTGAACACATCCAAAGTAACTCTTAATTTCTCTCACTGGTCAGCTGATGAGACATCTCTATGATTTTAACTACATGATATGAGCTAGTAGTTAATTTGTAACAGCCTGATGAGAAATGCCATTTTCCCCTTAAAAATGAATAAATTAGTTTTGGGATAGTAGCTCCTGTCGAATGAAATGGCACACTTACAGCCACCACTCCTCAGAGCTGAGCACAAGACAGTTAGAAATTAACTCCACTCACCAACTGTACTGCAAAAGATTCTCCAATGAGCCATGAGGGGAACCTCTTGTGAGGTTGTAAATGTTGCTTTTTTAATAAGATTCAACTGTCTGCATGCATAAAAACACCTACAGTGCCTGACAGAAGTATTCACTCTGTATCCACTTTATTTCTGTCATCTGTTGCAAAGTTGGTTCATGGAGGAGTTTACTAGTTTTGCCTAAAGATGATTACTTTTTTCCAGTTGGAAAATTGGAATCAGCTTGGATCTTCTGATTTGATTGCGATCAATCAACCTGTGGCTATTTACGTGACTGAAGTCATCAAGAAAACATGAAAGGTTACATTTGGAAAGGTTAAAATCAATCTAGATGATGTGACCAAGTTGTGGCACAACATGGACTGCTTTCTCCAAGAGCTTTGTTGTTCATGTATTCCAAAATAACCCCAGAAGCAAGCACACTGTACTGTTTGCCAGTTGTGGAATTGATAAATCAAGCAAATGAATAAAACACGCTTGCGGCAGAATGGAAGTGAGCCCCTGTGACATATTTCAAAAGTTAATGGAGCCTCACAATGACCACAGGCCGCCATCATTGCTGGTCAGAAAAAAAGAACCTGGGCACTGAGCATCAGCTGTTACACACAAGGTAAACTTAATTCAACCTTTTCCCTGGAAAAAGGAGAAAATTATGTGTTGTAGTTAAATACACAAAGAAAGTGTTCATTTCTAATGATCTTTTATAGACAATTATATGAGCTATAAAATTTTATTGCCATGTAGGCACAAGCTCCATATTAATATTGTCGATTGACATTGTGTGTATTGATTGTGTTTTAAATGTGTAAATTGACTTCCTCCTCAAGTGCCATATGTTTAATCAATTAAATATACCTGTTCATTTCAAATGCTAAATCTTTAATTCCTTATACTTTGTAAAATGACCTCCAGCTATTTCAGTAATAAGCAGCAGATTAATTAGGACAATTTGTTTTTGGTTGAACTGTGTTCTTGGTTATCACAATACTTCTTGGGAACAAAACTGTACTAACCCAAACCCTTAGCTATCAAGGTAGTAGCAACCGTAGGTAGGTAGGTAGGTAGGTAGGTAGGTAGGTAGGTAGGTAGGTAGGTAGGTAGGTAGGTAGGTAGGTAGGTAGG